>PVIR01012490.1:0-44513 GCA_004026965.1 Petromus typicus
TCATTTGAGTGAAGCAAAGCAAAATAAAATAATAAAGGATGGACAGAGGACAAAGAAATGGACCTTTTATAAGAGGGAAGTGGTTCAGGGCAGCAAAAAGGGTTAAAAAGAAGAACAGGAAGTAAGTTTAATAAAGACATACTATGTAATTATAAACTCAATTAATATAAACATTACATGCCATAACATGAGCTAAGATAAATAATATCAACAAGAATGAAAAATGGGATGGGGACTTGGAGCAATGGAAGGAAAGGGAGAAAAGAAGGAGATTAACAACAACAACAAAAAACTATGTTATCTGCATGTAACTATTCAAGATGATTGTAAACTATATGAACCGCAACAGGTTCTAACAAAACCAGTTTTAAAACTACTTTTTAAAGGCTAATTACTGAAAATTAACAACAAAAAGTTTCTGCCATTGTAAAAGATTGAGAAAACAATCATTAAGACTCAGAAGGCTTCTGAATTCAGATTACTCATGTGTGTCTTTAAAATGCTGTGTCAGTGTTCAATGGGAAAAGGGAAAGAGAGGTAGGGGAAAGTAAAGGAAAAGAAAAAATTTGATGTTAAAAAAAAGGAAACAAGGTTATATATATAGAGGGATGGGGTAATAGGGAGGGCAAGGGAATGGGAAAAATGAGAATCAAGATGTGTCATGTACAGGTACAAACTCTCAATGTTGAATGTGGATCATCATGTATGTAAAGAATGTACCAATAAACTCCATAAAAAATTTGAAAAAAGATCAGAGAGGATGCACTTTAGGTGCTCTTCATGCAGGGACAGTGAGAAATGTCAAATGATGTCATTCATTCTTTACAAAAAGGCCTAGGTCTTAGATCAAAAGATTTAGGAATATATACTATTTTTCTTTTTCTTTCTTTCATTTATTAGGGATTGAACTCAGGCTCTTGCACTTGCCAGGCATGTGCAGCATCACTGAGCTAAATCCTGGGCCCTATATACTGCCCTTTTAAGTTTGAAGGCAATATTTAAGGAACTTTTTAAAATTAAATTTATCTGAAAGATGATATAGAGCAAGAAAGAGCTCTGAAGGAGCAAAAAGAAATGGGATATAAAAAATGGGCAGAACAATTTGTTTCAGACATTAAGAGAAACTAGATTCTCAGTAAAATACAAATATAAATAGATTAGGGAAGAATAAAAATGTGAGATATTTGAACTTAAGAACTCAAAGTTTAAGCAGTATGACAAGATACAAGGAATTTTCTTGAAAGTAGATGGTAGATATAAACAAAGTGAAGAGTATACACAGAAAATCTGTACATGGTTAGATGATGACATCATGCACATGGTACAGAACAGGAAAATCATACTCTGAGGTTCAAAGGTGCTTCGTTTTTGTGGTACTGAGGACTGAACCTGGGGTCCTGTGCATATACTGTACCTCCTAATCCCCCACAAAATGTTTTTATCAGTAATAGAAGTGTTGTTCTAGGAGTATCTCTGAAGGTAGAGGTGACAGCTGGGGAATCAAGATGCTGATGATTTCCTTCTCATTTTGTGATACTGACTGTGGAAGAAAGAAGACTGTAGGGGAACTTTTTCTTCAGAGTTGGGTGAATTTTAGTAAAAGTCAAGAGAACAAAGGAGATATGAAACAATATGAAGTGGTTTTGTCTTAGAAAATGCTCCAGAAATATGAATTGATTGAGTGCAATAGATGGTTAGAGATGTGCTAGTTTTCTAGATACCCTTTTTTTTTGTTGACCATATACATACACATCTTCTCGCTAGTAATAATACACCCTTCCCCAGCCCCTCACAGTCCACATTCTTTGAAGATGCCTGCTTCCAATTCCAGAATCTTTGCTTGGAATGCAGAGAAAAAGAGGTCTCATTTCCAACAACTGGAACTCAGTAAGCATATATCCTTGACAGCAGCCAGCAGCCATCCTATGGGAAAGACTGGAATCTGATTTATAATGAAATAAACATTGTGAAAGAATAAAGGAAGGAAACTAAATATTTAATGACATCACTGAACTCTTATATCAACTAACTCTGAAGTTTGACCTAGAGCCAGACATTCCAGTTGTGAGTCAATAAATACCCTCCATTGTTTTAGTCAGTTTGAATGTGAGCTTATATTTTGGTCACATAAGATTTTAAGTGATGAATAAAAACTAATAAAGGAATAAACATACAGAAAAAAAAAATTCATTGTGGTCAGAGTTAGAAAGTGATGAGGGTTTTAGGTTGCTGATGCTGATCCAAAATATGAAGTTCAGTGTTCAGCATTTGCTGAAAAATTTAAATAATTATTCCTATAACTCTTATGGACACATCGAATGAAAGGCTCTAAGAAAAGATAAGCCATAATGATGGTTAACTGTGCTACCAAGGAAGTTCTATCACAAACAAAAAGACTGGCCCTGGGATTACTGAATTATATGAAGAGTAAGTAAAAGTATAATATTTAAAGCAAAAGGGCTGGGGAGTTAGCTCAGTGGTTCCGGCGCCTGTCTTGCAAGCGCTAGGGCCCGGGTTCGATTCCCCGGTAACCACACACCACACTGGGCATGGAGACTCATGCCCAGCAGCAACCAGTACCACATACCACAGTGCCGGGAGTGGTGGCTCACGCCTGTCATCCCAGCACTCGGGAGGCAGAGCCAGGAGGATTGCTGTGATGTGAGTTTGAGGCTGAGCTCAGGGCCAGCCTGAACCACAAAGCGAAACCCTGTCTCAAAAAACCTAAAAAAAAAAAATATATATATATATATATATATTTAAAGCAAAAGACTTTTCCTCACTTGAGAATTCACAGATGATTAATAACAGGTATCACTACTGCTAAATTGCTTTGCAATAAAACTACTTTCAGCATTTCACTAATAAGTGATCTTTAGTAGTTTTCACCAAATTTCCTAATGTCTACCAAAAGGCTGAATGAGTGGTCATAGTATACCTGATTTTACCATAATCAAACTGGGAAAATTGTTGGTTCCTCCGCTTGGCCAAACCAATATATACTTCTATGGAATATTTAGGAATTAGTCTAACCAAGGACAGGAAAGACCTCTCCTCTGAAAACCACAGTAATCTGAAAAAGATATCAGAAAATAGAAAGATATCCCTTGTTCATGGGTAAGAAGAACCAATATTGTCAAAATGGGTATACTCCTTCGACTACTATACAGATTCAATGCAATTCTGATTGAAATCTCAACACCATACTTCACAGATCTAGAGAAAACAATCCAAAAATTCATCTGGAACAACAACAACAACAACAAAACCAAATCAAAACAAAACAAAACACTAAGCAACTAGCACATGGTAGGGGACATCACAATCCCCAACTTGAACCTATATTACCAAGCCACTGTGATAAAAACAGCATGGTACCAGCAAAGTAACAAATCCAAAGATCAGGGGAACAGACGAGAAGATCTAGAAATAACTCCAGATACACAAAGCCACCATATCTTCAAAAAAGGAGCTAAATATCCTCAATGGAGAAAAGATAGCCTCTTTAACAAATGGAGCTAGAAAAATTGAGTTTCAACCTACTAAAGACTAAAGCTAGATCTATCTCTTTCACTGTGTACTAAACTACAATCAAAGTGAATAAGAGACCTAAATATTAAAATGGAAACAGTAAACCTGCTGCAAAACGGGTTAGGTAGAACTAAAGACTTTATGAACAAAACCTCTACAGCACAGGAACTAGCACAAGGATTCAATAACTGAGATCACATCTTATTAAAAAGTTTCTGAACAGTAAGAGAAGCCACCAGCAGAGTGAAAAGACAATTGATAGTATGGGAAAAGTTTTTTACCAGCTGTTTCTCAGACAAAGGGCTACTATCTAGAATATATAAAAAGCTTAAAAAAATCATCTCCTTCCAAATTTAAAGACCCAATTCAAAAATACACATCTGAAATGAACAGATAGTTTTTAGAGGAAGAAGTAAAACCAGCTAAAAAACACATGAAGAAATATTCAACACTGCTGGTCATTCAAGAGATGCAGATGAAAACAGCACTGAGATGTTTCTCCCTCCAAAAAGAATGGCTGTTATCATGAAAATAACCAACAAGAAATGCTGGCAAGGCTGTAGGGAGAAAGGAACCCTTCTCCACTGTTGAGAGGAATGTAGACTCCTGTAGCCACTATGGAGATCAGTGTGGAGATTCCTCAAAAACTAGAATTAGAGATCCCATTTGACCCTTCTATTTCCTTGCTATGCATATACTTGGAAGAATTAAAAGATTCATATCACAGTGACAGATGTGCACCCATGTTTATAATAGCTCAGTTTGTGATAGCCAAATCTTAGAAACAACCCAAATGCCCATTAACTGGAGACTGGATAAAGAAGACTTTTTAAAAATAAAATGGAGTATTACTCTTCCATAAAGAATGATAAATTTGAGTCCTTTATACACACATAGATGTACCTTGACAACAGACTCATAAGTGAAATAAATAGGTCATAGATATGTAAATATCATATCTTTTTTCTGGTATGAGGAACTGAGGTATAAATGAGTTCTAAAATATATGATTAGGTATTGTGAAATAGTAAAAATATATTCAAAGGGAAAAGAGGGAGTAGGGGTATGTAAAGAAAGGAAAGAAAAATTTGATTATTAAAAAAAGGACACAAAGCTTATATACATAGAGGGTAGGGGATTTGGGGGTTATGGGAAAAGGAAAAATGAGAATTAAGTATCATATACTGATACAAATTCTCAGTGCCAATTGTAATCATAAAATGTATATAAAAAGTCTCAATAAAAATCAATTTAAAATGAAATAATGATATAACAGGTCAAGAGAACACATTAAAATTTTATGTATGTATGTGTGTGTGTATGTATATATATATATATATATATATTTTTTTTTTTTTTTTGTACTTTCTGGGATTTTTTTTATTTCAGGATTTACAATTTTTGTTGTAGAAAGAAAGAAAGAGACTTCTTCCTTGGATCAGGGTTATAGCAAATTGGCACCATGCCTGCCTAGCAAATGTGAGATCCTGAGGTTGATCCCCGGTACCCAAAGCAAAGAAATAAACAAAGAAAACCAAAAAGAAAGCTTCTCTATATTCTAAAACATTTGACCTACTGAGTATTTCTCCTCTCTATTACTCCTGCTTTTTCTCTTCCATCTTCATTTCCTTGTCCCCATTTACATTGTCAGCTCATCCAATGTGTTGGATCCAATGCTGGCATAATAACCTCTTCTTCAGGTGCTTTAGAGAAACAGTATACCTACAGTCATTCCACAGCTTGTGCTCATACTTTTAAGAATCCAGTGAAGACCACTGACATTCTTTTTAAACTGAGAGCTGAAACAGTGAAAGAAGGCAACACAGCATAATTCTTTTCTCTACAGGAGGTTTTACATGCAATTATTTGAAAATGAAAACCTGGATAAATGAGAGATCTTTATCGTCTAATTAAACACTAATTTTTTGTTCCACAAAATTTGAGGTTCTTTATTTTTTCTGTTTCACACACAATTTCTTCATGGTTCTTTTGTCTTTAAATACTTTTCAAAATATAACTGTGAAATTTCTAAATAAGAAATAATATAGGATACTATAAAGGCATTGAGAAGAAAATACATTTGTAAGGGCTATAATCTTCTGTATCCAAAAAACTCTGAATGCTTATGCCAGACTTTGACAGTTAAACAGGTTGCAAAATTTCATGTGGACAAATGATGATGCCAGTTATTTGGGGTTAATTATTATCTTGAAACTTTTACAAACATTCTCTGGAATGTACTTTCAGAAATGTTCTGATTTACTGGATTCTTTCATATTTGTCTCAGGCATAGTTTAAAGGCCTGTTCTTCCTCTTATGAGATTATCTTTGGCCACTGTAGTTCACCCAGATTTGAGTTTCTATCATCTTTCATCTGTCATTCATTTTAGACACTGAAACTGCCATCTTCTACATGTTTAATTATTTTTTCTTGTATTGTAAAGGAGACTAGAGTTCTCTCAAGCACAATTGTATTGCACATTTCACCCCAACACAACGCACTCTGCTGACCTGACACTAAATGAAATAAGATAGGACTGCTGTGGTGAAAACACTGAAACAACATCATCTTTCATTATCACAAATAAACACTCATACAAGAAAATGTGTTTTATCAGAGCTATACTACTCCAAAAGTCCATTATGTAAAACGCCTCAACTTCCATGTCTCTTTAATTTATATTTTTCCCATTCCTTTTCTATAGAGAGAGTTTGTGCTCAATTTTATGGTTTATCTGATACTTCATGAAATTTTCCCCAATTCTTTCAGAAACTTGGCAAATACTCGTAGCATTTGCTTTGGAAAAAAAATGTCTGCAGACTGCTACTGAGATCTGCATTCAATCAATCACCCCCCATCCTGTCTGGAATTACTGACTTTAATCCTCTAGTCTATTTCATTAAAAGCATTCCTCTCTTATCTTGATTTGTTGTTCGCAAAATTGTCTTTTCTGTCCATTGCTTTGACTAAATCACCCTTCTCCTTGTCAGGCCACAGCTCAAGTTCAGCCCCTATCCTCCCTTCATCAGAGCACACAGAGCTTCTTTACTTCATTCTCCAATACAAATGTCCAGCCACACACTTCACTGCATCATGTCTATTCCTAGGCACTTAGCTCACTTCCTCTTTGAAGCCATCAGCCAAGCAACTCCTTATCCACAATGTAGTAGCCATATGTGGTTAAATTTAAATGAAGAGTAAATAAAGTTAACAGATGACATCCTCAGTTGAACCAGCACATTTTAAGTATTCTACAGGTACTTATGCTAAGTGGCTACCATATTGGACTGCACACAGAAAGCACTTCCAGCCTCTGTAGACACTTTCTGAAAGTACACCTACAGAAAATATATGACAAGTAACTCTGTCTGTGCCATCCCATGGATGCCCTTCCACCTTTCCAACTGCAAACTAGATTCCTAAGAACCTTTTTAGAAGGAAGAAGGGCAGAGAAAGAGGATGAGAGAAGACATTTGCTGAGTCATCTTATGTTTCAGGCAATGTCCTTATAACACTGAGAAAAAATTCTTCATAAGCTTACTTAATACTTTTATTATTTATATATCCAACATACAAATTGTTCCATCTGAGAGTGTTTAGCTTATTTTGAGCATTATATAAACCATTGATCTGCAACAGGAGACAATGATACCACCTTGTTATAACAGAATGTATTGGATACTCAAGTATCCTGAATGTTCTTCACAATTTTTCTTCTGAATAGACTCCTGGAGTGGGGATCCAATTTAGGAGTAATGCTCAATAGTGACTGTTTCCTCCAGAGTCATTGATTATAGTCCATGGGGAAGCACCTGTTACTTGAGTCACTATTCTTCTAACCATGCACATTTTTGCTTAAGGAGCTTTTAGTTTGGTTTGGGATTAAATTTTAGATATAAAGAATGTTCCAGAATTAAATGCTGTAGTATAAATCAACTTTTGCCATTTAACACAGACTTATATCTTTAGTCAGAGCTATTACTTTTGCTGTTCCTTAGGGGAATGTGGAGAATTAAGTGTCCCCATAGGTCATTTCAACTGGATTTCCAAGTTAAAGGAAATATAATATTTATCTATTCTTATCATACTTCTATTAGTTTTAAGGAAAGATGTATCTGGCAAAAGTCATTTTTCTTTTCTGATTTTTTTTTCTCTTTTCTTAAAAAAATTTTTAAAAATTATACCCAGAATTCACTCGGCTGAGGCAGGAAGATCATCATGAGTTCAAGGTCAGCATGAACTTTACGATGATCCTGTCTAAGAAGGAAAAACAAAATTATTAAGTCAGGTATGGTGGTGTACACCTGTTACCTAACACTGTGAGACTCTGAGGCACATGATTTTAAATTCCACCTGGACAATTTAGCAAGATCCTGGCTCAAAATACAAAAAAAAAGGGCCAAAGATTTAGCTCAGTGGTTCAGGCATCTGCCTTGCAAGCACAAAGTTCCAAATTCAATCCCCAGTAACCACATACCACAATGCAAGGAGTGGTGACTCATGTTTGTAATCCCAGCAGTTGGGAGGCGGAGTCAAGAGGATTGCTGTGAGTTCCAGGGTTGTCTGAGTTACATAGTGAGCTCAGGGCCAGCCTTAACTACAAAAGCAAGACACTGTCTCAAAAAAAAAAAAAATTTTTTTTTTTTAAAAAAAGGACTGGGGATATAACTCAATGTGAAGGCCCTGCGTTTAATTCCCACTGCTGCAATTTATCACTTATTTTTGTGGCACTAGAGATCACATCCAAGGCCCTGCATTAGCTAGGTAAGTTAGCTAGGTAAGTACTCTACCTCTGAGTTATACTCCTAGCTCCTTATGTGTATATATCAAATTTTTTTCTTTGCTAACTTCTCCTCCAGTATTCATTCATAAATTGTGCTATTCAGGATTTGTACTTCCTAGTCATTTCTCCTCAGAGACACCTTCCTTTCTACAGTTTCAATGACCACCTATAATCATCTATAGTCTCCGTCCAGATCTCTAGCTGGAGTTGCAGATCCAAGACACTTAAATGTCTATGAGACTAGACATAGACATTCAAATGTCTAGTCTAATCTTTCTAAAAAATTTCTAGGCTGTTTTCTATTCTCTTCCAAGGAATCTAGGCTAGAAATCTGTTACACATATGACTATTGCTATCATCATTAACCTCAATATTTCTAAAGAAGTCATTAAATAGTCTACATGCATTTTCTTATTTAATCTTCCCAACCAGATAAAAGGTTAAGTATTTTAAAACCAGTTTTATTGGGCATAGTTAAGTAAAGAAACTCACTCAAGCTTATACAGCAGGTGTGGAGATAGGATTCAAATTCTATTCTAATTCTGCAGCCCACTTTGTTGTTTATTTGCTTTGTTTTGTTCTTGTTTTTTTGGTGGGGTACTGAGGATAGAACTTAGGACCTTGTGCTTGCAAGGCAGCTGCAGGAACCACTGAGCTAAATCCTGGGCCTTGAAGCATACTTTCTTAATTTAAGTTGTAAACAAAAGAAAACATCAAACTTCTTACCAACTGCACTTCTCTCACCTTCCCGTCTATTTTTAAATGGAGAGAGAGAGGTAAACAAAAGCATATATACTTACATCACTTGTCTGGTTTGTTACCTGCACTATTCCCTGAGGGAATGCTGCAAGGGCTGTGGAGGAGTGCCTCACTTCAGCTTTCATCCAGTTCAGAGGAACAGGCCATGTAGGCTTGGGCCGCTGTTAGTCACCCATCCCCAAAGACTAAAAAAACTCCAGCCTCGTGGGGTGCAACATATCTGTAATCCCAGTACTCTCGATGGCTGAGGCAGGAAGATCAGAAGTTTCAGCTAAGTATGAGCAACTTAGCATCTTATCAAGACTCTGTCCCAAAATTAAAAAAAAAAAAATTAAAAATTAAAAGAGCTGGGGAAATAGCTCAGTGCAAATGTTTTCAGTTTAATTCCTAGTACCATAAGACAAACAACATCAATAGCTTCAGACTGGGACTACTTGGATGGCTGCCATTCACATCAAGGTTTCATTCTTTTCCAGAGGGCATTTAATTAACTGTTCTTAGGTAATCAATAAGAACTTGAAAAAGTGTATTTCCAGGAAGCTCTTTCATAAAGTACTTCAGCAAAGATCTATACTTCTTATTGAACAAAATTTGGTGAGAGCATTCTGGGAAAACATTTACGCAATAAATATCAGTTCTTTATTCCCTTGTTGATTCCTGACATAAGAGATATTGACTTGTTACTTTCACTTGGAATTATATCCACAATGCAGACTATATAACAACGAAAAAGTTTCTTTCTTAAGGGAGA
The DNA here is from genome assembly GCA_004026965.1 of Petromus typicus. NCBI lineage: Eukaryota > Metazoa > Chordata > Mammalia > Rodentia > Petromuridae > Petromus > Petromus typicus. Next base: position 9,826 of record PVIR01012490.1, read on the forward strand.
AATTAGAAATCCATGATTCTAATAATTAGAAGTCCACCATTTCTTCAATAAATATTTACTAAGGTTCCAAAACACAGTTATTGCTTTTCGGGAGCTTACAGATTTGTGAAAAAGAAACACAAAAACAGACTCAAATATCATGCAGTAATCAACACAAATAAAGTAATACGAATATAGAAGACATGGCGAGAATCTAAGAAAGACTTCAACAAGAATATGATTTCCAAGCTGGCAGAATTCTTCAAGACAGCAGTGTGAGATTAGATGGGTATACAGATTTAATGGAATGTAGATAGGTGGGAGATAGTGTTGAAATAGGTTAGATGATGTAACCTTGAGTGATTTTCATAAGGAACTGATGAAAAGTAAAATCTTTTAATTGGACTGAGCACTTCTGAGGCACGATGGATTAAAGTGATTAATAGCTCAAGGCTTAAGGACAGTACAGAATATTGGTAGCTGTTAAACTTTGCAAGAAATTCTGAGGCCATTCTTTTCAATTTCCTGTAATATGAGGTTCTTGTCTTTCCTATACAGATATGTACACCAATCTTACAATTTGGTTCCTTTTACACTCCTTTGTAAAAGTATTTTACTAGTAGTAGCTGTTAATTATAGCTAATAGGATTTGTCCATTAGAACATCATAATTTTATTTCAGCCAACATTTATAGAAGGTCTACATTCCAGGAAACGTCATTCACATTAGCTACTACTTCTAATAGAAGATTTCTTAAAATCAATATTTCAGAACATGTCAGTTGGTTACTTGTTCATGCATAAATCAAGTACCAAAAAATCTGTTAAATTATATATATATATAAATATATATATATATATATATATTTTTTTTTTTTTAAGTTTTTTTTGAGACAAGTCTTGCTTTGTAGTTCAGGCTGGTCCTGAATGCACTATGTAGCTCATGCTAGTCTCAAACTTACTGAAATCCTCCTGCCTCTGCCTCCCATGTGCTGGGATCACAAGTGTGAGCCACTATAGCCAGGATTGTGCTATGTGGTACTGGGGATTGAACTTGGGACCCTGAGCTTGCCAGGCAGACACTGGAACCACTGAGCTAAATCCTCGGCCCTTAAATATTTTTTCTTAAAGATTGTTTTGGTCTTTTATCTAAAGGAAAATAACATATGTTTAGATACTAATTTAGCTCCTTTCTAGTGCCTGGTACGCAGAAAATATTTGTTGAGTGAACTTAATCTCTGTGAATGCTGAACTTTATCACTACCCAAGCTAGCCATAGCCTGGCTTCTAATTCTTCTAGACTGTCAGCTCCTTGGAAACAGTGCCCACGTCTCAGTTATTTTTTGCATTTCCTGGAATGTAGATAGCAGAATATATTTAGCATACACCACATGTATTTTAACTGCTGAATCAGTGAGTATAGAGAAGAGATGGAAGAAGCATCACCAGCACCAATGCCCTATGCTGGAAATTTGAAAAGACCAGTTGCACACTTCCTTCATCTGCATCCTTAGATTTGTCTGAACCTGTTAAACAGGCTGGTGTGTTACTATGAAGTTCATGGTGTGCAGAGCCATAGCTAACCTGAAAACATCAAGAAGACACATTGGTTTGTTTTTTGCGATTTGTTTTTTGTTTTAGCAATAAAGTGGCATTCAGATTAAAAAAAAAAGTCCAGAGACTAAGAAGCAAAGTAAAAATTTAAGTAAGTGGCTGAGGCATATGACGTTTTACGAGAAGCTTAAAAAAATGAAACATCTTTAACAAGTATGACAAAGAACTATGGAGAAGGTGGAAGTCACTTTGACCTTCATTTGAGTTTGGCTTCACATTCTGAAACCCAGATGATGTCTTCAGGAATATTTTGGTGGAAGTACCTGTTTCATTCAACTTCTTCAAAGATTCATTTCAAGATTTTTTAGGGGGAAACAAAGGGACCACCTAAGAAGCAGAAGCCATTGTATGGGTTCCCTTTCCTCTGCCTTCAATGGCTTTTCATTCTAAGAAGGTGGATTTTCGGGCCGGGGATTTAGCTCAGTGGTTCTGGCACCTGTCTTCCAAGTGCAAGGACCCGGGGTCGATCCCCGGTAACTACATACTATACTGGATGTGGAGACTCACTCCCAGCAGCAACCAGTATCACATACCACAGTGCCGGGCGTGGTGGCTCATGCCTGTAATCCCAGCACTCAGGAGGCAGAGGCAGGAGGATTGCTGTGATGTGAGTTTGAGGCTGAGCTCAGGGTCAGCCTGAACTACAAAGCGAGACCCTGTCTCAAAAAAACTAAAAAAAAAGAAGGTGGATTTTCTTTGGTTATGGGGGTGGGGGGGTGTCAGTTAATTTTTGTTCACATCATTTGGCAGCAGTGAGATGAACTACTTTAAATCATTATCAAATTGTAGTAAAATCATTAGTGGTAGAAAAATCTCAAAAAAAAATGGTTGAGAATGAGTAGAAGTTGAAGAAAAGAGACAGTCTTTAACCATAAACAGTAAGCAACTTCTATGCTTGGATAATGAGAAATTCAATGCAGGCATTAAACAGAAATGTTGAACTGTTACAAGTACCATTTGAAGATTAACAGAAACTTAAAAAACCAAACAAATAAACAAACAGGTTCTTGCTATGTAATTCAGGCTCATCTTGAACTCAATGAGTCTCCTGCCTCAGCCTCCTGAGTGCTTTCATTACACGTGTGTTTAACCATGTACAGGAGGAACATTTTTTTGAAGATTTCAAACAAACTATTTTTAGTATAGCTAATTGCACCTAAAATATTTATAAAGAGCTTATCAGAGCCCCTCTTTGTCACAGACTTTTGAATTTACTCTTGGGACCATGCAGCATGACTACATATGAACTTTGCTTTTTTATTAAATGTGATCCGAAGTAATCATTGAGTCTAGAGCAGCACTAGGACAAGACTTTATCTAATACTAGGATGGATCTGTTTTGTATTGTGTTTGAGACATGGGCCACGTAGTGTCAGCCTGCTGTGAAGCTAACATTGCCAGGAGTTATCCACAGAAATAATTTTTTTCAGTAATGAAAGATATTAATGTATCAATGCTAATACATGTCTGGCTTAATCTACATTTTAAGGATGATTTTTAGTTGTGCATGGGTGCTGGCAACTTAACAATTGTTTAAATATACAATATCAGGTTTAGATTTAGAAAAGCTGGTAAATTGTTATCTGCTTATAAAAAAAACGGAAGAAAATAAATGTGAACATATTTGGTACACTCTTTCCGGAGAGAGAATTGCAGTCTTCTTTTGCCTATATATTTTATGACTGGGTTTCTGGTGTATCATTAGCATTTCATATTATCATTTAAGTGGGTGCTGAATGTAAGTTATGTGTAATGTGCATGAAGACTTTTTTATTTATAAGTAATAAGAGTTTTTGTACAATTCAGAATGGTAACATTTCTGTAAGGAGAGGGAAGAAACAGTTGTACACATTTTCTTTCTTAAAAATATGTTGGATTTTTTTTTTTTTTTTTTGAGACAGGGTCTCACTTTTGTGGTTCAGGCTGGCCCTGAGCTCAGCCTCAAACTCACATCACAGCAATCCTCCTGCCTCTGCCTCCCAAGTGCTGGAATTACAGGCGTGAGCCACCACGCCCGGCACTGTGGTATGTGGTACTGGTTGCTGCTGGGCATGAGTCTCCACACCCAGTATAGGTATGTGGTCACCGGGAATCGAACCCGGTCCCTGCGCTTGCAAGACAGGCGCCAGAACCAATGAGCTAACTCCCTGGCCCCCTGTTGGATTTTTAAAAAATACATTTGATATAAGGTCACTTAAGGATAATATATGCATGGTGTAAGTTACAGAATGATTAAAGAGTCAGCAAAAGTAAAGGTTTTACTTTTGTAACAAAAAGCAGAAGAAAAAAAATGAAAAACTTACATTTGTCTGTCCTAAAATAACGAGTGCAGTCCAAAATGCCAAAGAAATCAAACAAGAGATGAAGCAATCAAAAGAAGATGCTAAATCAATAGTATTACTGAAGAAAATTAAGAGGTGTACCGTAAGGATACTTTGAATCACAGATACAATCTACAAAATATCCAGTACTTGTGTAAGCACAGTGCTACAATTCCATTGTTCTTGCTTCCACCTGCTGGTACAATAAAGTAATTTCTTGATGGGCCAAACTTTATAATACTAAAAAAACTATGAAAACATTACACTTTCAAAGTTTTCCTTCCTAAGTAATACAGTACACTTCCTATCAATAGTCATTCACACAAAAAAGTAGAGTATGAATTCAGCTGCTGTGCTCTATATTTTGAGGACAGAAAATAAGCTTAACCCTGGGAATATATTACCCTTATTAAGAGAAGGCACAAATGTCTAATAAAGTAAAAAATTTGATCAATTTCCTTTCATTTCAGTCCTCCTCTTTTTGTACTAACAAAAGTAGTATGTAAATTTGATGACAAGAATAACCACTGCAGTAGAATTCTAATATCAAAATTTTAGTCTCACATAATGAATTTATTTTGAAAAGGATGCCATCCATATTCAGTTTCAGTGTGTACAACTTCTACTACAAGTAAGATTTAAAAGTAGTACTCATGGGCTGCAGATGTAGCTCAGTGCGCAGTGCCTGTCTGGCAAGCACAAGGTCTTGAGATCAACTCCCAGTACCAAAAAAAAAAAAAAAAAGTAATACTCATTACACAAAGGCTCCCTTAGGAATGAACAATCATTTATATTTTACTTTCTTAAAATGTGTACATACTGCTAATGTGCATGAAAACTTTCTTATTTATAAGTAATAATACATATATATATAAATAATAATATATATATTTATATATATATATATATATATTTTTTTTTTCCTCCTTTCTTTCTACTATTGGGGATTTAAATCAGGACCTTGCATTTTCAAGGCAGGCATGGCACCACTGAGCTAAATCCCCAGCAGTACACATACATATTGAATCTTAGTCCTTTTTATTTCTCCTCTTCTCTCTTCCTCCATCCCTAAAGCCCCTTTCTATTTACAAAATGTCTACCTGTTTCTTACTGTCAATTTTTTATTTTACTTTTTATTTATATTTTGGATTTCTCATATAAGAGAAATCACATGATATTTAACATTCTATTTAGCTTAGCTACGGTCAAATGACTCAAATTTATTCTTCTTTATAGTGGACGTCTACTATGTGTGTATATATGCCACACTTGTCTATTCATCTGCTGGTGGACATATAAACTATTAAAAGATAGATATTGTAAACTCTGCTGCTATAAATATAGGAATTTATTTATTTTGTAAAAAGTAATTTTTAGATTTTTGTAATGGAAAAATCTTTGTTTCCAAATTTCATTGTAAATAAATTAAAAAGGACTGCTTAAAATTATTTTCCAAGAAATATGGAAATAATTAAAATGTTACGGTTAAATAATAAAAAATGCTTGAAGTTCTATAAAGCTCTATATAACACCAGAATTTAAATATTTGTCCTTTGTCAAGGAAAACTTTTAGAAAAAGTACTTTTATGTTTTATTAAAACATAATAGGGTAGGGGCCGGGAAGTTAGCTCGGTGGTTCCGGCGCCTGTCTTGCAAGCGCAAGGACCTGGGTTTGATCCCTGGTAACATATACAACACTGGGCATGGCAACACACACCCAGCAGCAACCAGTACCACATACCACAGTGCCGGGCGTGGTGGCTCATGCCTGTAATCCCAGTACTCGGAGCTCAGGGCCAGCCTGAACCATAAAGTGAGACCCTGTCTCAAAAAAACCTAAAAAAAAAAAAAAAAAAAAAAATAATAATAATAGTAATAGGGTAAGAGTTTAATTTTCTCTTAATTTTCTGTATGATATAACTGGCTTAATAATAACAAATTCTAGCTGAGCACAGTGGCATATACGTGCAGTTTCAACACTCAGGAGACTAAGGAAGAACTGCTGCAAGTTCAAGATAAGACTGGGATATCTTCAGGGCCAGTCTGAACTACATAGCAAGATACTGTCACAAAAAATCTAAAAAGATTTTTATAGTTTTTAGATATATCTATTGTAAATGAATAGTAAAAGATTTCTTCTCTTTTTCCTCCTCCTTCTCATCATCTTCCTTTTTCTTGAAATAAGGTCTTGCTATGTAATTCAGGCTGGCCTTGAATTCACTATGTAGTCCAGGCTGGCCTTGAGTTTGTGGTGAGCCTATCTCAGCCTTACCAGTGTTAGGATTACAGGTACACACCATCCTGCCTGACAAGACTATTAAATCTTGTAAATGGCTTAAATAAAGCCACTTGAGACCACAGAAAGTAGAAAAACAAGTGCTGCTTCACAAATGAAGAGTTCCTCAATACTCATTAAGAAAGGTTTGTCTTATACATGGGAAACCACAAGTCATAAAAGACAGTTTGCTTTTTATCTTTCTCTAGAAGCACAAGTAAATTGCTTCTGGCGCATTTAATTGGTGTTTGGGGTATACTTTTCAGAACTGAAATCCTTAGAAACAAGTTACTCTCGAGAGTCTCTCTCAGTACTCAGTATATTACTTCGTATTGCCTTTTTGGGGGGTCATCTAAAGATGCCTATTTTGCCATGTGATCTTTTTTAAGGCTTAGCTAATAACTAGTTTGCTTTTCTTTGCTTTTTTCTCTTTAATAACTAGTTTGCTTTTCTTTTCTTTTTGCTTTTCTTTTCTTTTTAAGACTTGCTCAATTGCTTGACAATGATATTGTGATTATGTGTTTTGAAAAAAGTATTTCTTAGAGCTATACATTGAAGTATATATTTTATTGAAAATAATAAAATGGTGGCTATGTTATAAAATGATTGAGAACATGTGGAGAATGGTGTTAGAAAAAACTGACCATAACCTGACAGTTTTTAAGCATGGAAATGAGGAGTTCTTTACATAATTCCTTTTGTTTGACTGGAAATTCACATAAAAAATTTTGAAATGCATTTAGTAACTTTTCATATGTCTAGTTCTAGTTGATATTCTAAATTTAGACATGTGGTCTGAAAACATACAAACATTAAAACACTCATACTGACAATAAAAGGGATAATGAATAAAGAAAATCCTAAAGAAGAGATTAGAATACAAGAAAAATATATTTGACTATAACATGAAAATTCATAAATCTAGAGTCAGAAAAGGATCTTAGTAACTAACTAGTTCAAATCCTAGTTCACCTATGTGTACTAAACAGATAATGATGATTTCACAGTAAAGACAATTTAGAGTTAAACACAGGTATTATGGTAGGACAATGAAACAATACTCAGGCTGGGGAGCCATAGAAGGCCCTCCAGGAAGGCGAGAACAGCCAGGAAAGGACGGGATAGTGTATACCAAAGCAAGAGAGCAAACCAGGAAGGGTGACCATGAATCGCAAAGACCCTGTTTCTTATCACTTACATATTACATTACAGGAATTACAACCAATTTAGAATTTAGTGTGAGAAATGGAGAGAGATGAGACTGGTGATATTGACAGACAAGACTCTGGAAGTTTTTTACTGTCATGGTAGAGAGCTTAAGTTTCATTCTGTAATCAACAGAGAGCTATCAGTGAGAGTCTGAGATTTATTTCTATTTTAGCTAGACATTCTCATAGCTGTGGGAGGTGTAAAAAGTTGACTTCGGCAGGCAAAGGAGACCAGTTAGCAGTCTGCAGTAATCCAGATGAAGAGTAAGAGGGGTCTTAAACATGGTTAAATATAAGGGAAGTCATATCTGAGAGACTCAGAGATCAATTATAAACACAGGCAACTGGAGGAAGAGGAGGGACACATGCCCTGATGCAAAGAAATCAATCTGGAAAAAGAGACTTGTAAACTGAACACAACATACATACTTACAGGAGCTTAAAAGAAGCAAAGCAGTCTGACAGTACTTTTAGATGAACCAGCACCTAACATTGGAATAGCCACCTTGACAAGTTCCCAAAAAGTTAGCAGAATCTAGGATAGACTTGAAGTGCACAGGCCCTTCATCTCATTGCTTCCTCTCCAAACAGAGGTCACCGCACCCTGGCAGCATTTTTTGCAGGTATACATCAGGGTGAGTGACTGGGGAACTGCTCCCTCCTCAGCCTACCCATTTGTTCTCAGGTACCTGGGGGAAGGGGCAATTACTAACTATATCAGGTGTCTTCAATATCAGACTGAGTCACTGCTGAGAGTTTGCAGTTTATGCCATGCAAACTGAGGCATTCATCCTGTGCACAGAGCTAAAACTCAAGCATCCAGGTTCCCCTGAGCCCACACCAAGCTCTCACTCCCTTGTTCCAATCTTAGACCAGTCACTGTCTGACATTTAACACCAGTCTGTGGGCACTGGGTTTACCTGGAGTGTTGCAAGTACACTGGGCACAGCAAAATCTCTACCCTGCATGTAGCCAGAGCCCTGGAGTTAGTCTCTGACTAACACGATGCGCCAGTCTTCTGCCTGGGTAAACAACAAGGGTTAATGGTTGCCTGTTCTGTCTGATACGCCACAGACCTGAGACACCACCCAGTGCTCTACGCCCCCACTAGGCTTGCAGAAACCTATCCGTGTTAGTCTTAGGCAGATTTCTTTCTTTATTGAGCATCCACAGGACTGAGAGTCTAGTCTGAGAACCAAAAAAGTTTCTAAATATTGGGAGCCTGTTCCATAGACCTTGGAATATATACTGGGTAACCAGCATTGGTTCCCATTCAGAAGGAATCCAAAACAGGAAACTCAGAAACAGGCCCCCATGCCTTCCCTGGTTGGGTCCTCCAGCTACAGCAACAGCCACAAACAAGGTGTAATGGAGAGAGGCCCCCCTGAACTGAGTAACCACCACACAAACTCATGGATTATAAAAGGGACAAAGAGGAATAGGACTTGTAAGATTAAAGAATGCTGACCTGGGGAAAAAACACTCCTTTGGAAGTACATAAAAACTTTTTTCTTGTTTCTTTTTTTTCCCCCTCCATCTCTGATTTTTCACTATTTTTTTCTTTTGATGAAGAATGGAGTTTTACCATCCAATTTCTTGTCTTCTCTTTTTTATATTACTTTGTTTTACTTGTTTGTATAGTCCCAGCTTTCAGTCTTTGTCTTCTTTTTCTCACTTTCTTTCAACTTTTTTTCCTCAGTATTTTTTCTTACTTATGTTTCCTCTAGTTTAATATTTATTCACTATTATCCTTTCCCTAGATGGCCATCCCACTAATTTCCCTTTACTCCTTAACAGGAGCTTCTACTTCAATTTTACCACATTCTTCACATCTACCATTACTTTATTTTTCATCATCTATTTCTTTATAAAGTATTACCACAAGTATATAAATTGCCCTTATGAATCTATAGGTAGTTAACTATACCTTTCTATGGTTGAACACTGCACTGTAGTAAAAGGAGATAAAATTGCTCTATTGAGTGTATATTTACTGTATATAATTTTCTGATTTGCCTTATATCTTGCTATATAACTATAAATCTTCCATCTAGGGTTCAAGGTGACAAAATATTAGTTATTACGGTTGGTCATGTTCAAGTCTGTGTTTGATACTATATTTATTACAGCAAAGGTGACACAGCTGTTGTGGTCAACTGATCCTTGTTGTATGCCAATATTCAGATTATCTGGGGTCCATAAACAATACCATAGCACAGGGCCAAAAAGCTGGGTGCAACTTTTCATCCTTAATAAACTGAACAGTTAGAATCCTGGGATATACTCAAAGGCCAAAAGCCTTCTACATGTAGAACAGGTCTGAAAAGTAGTCATTGCTGAAAGAGGTCTTGATACTATCTTGATACTGATAAAACTACCACATAAGGGCTGAAGATTTAGCTAAGTGGTTCCAGTCCCTGCCTAACAAGTGCAAGGTCCTGAGATCATCCCTGGTAACCACATACCACAGTGCTGGGTGTAGTAGAACAGTAATCTCAGCACTCAGGAGACAAAGGCAGGCTACAAAGTGAGTTCAGGGCCAGTTTGAACTATAAAGTGAGACCCTGTCTCAAAAAAAACCAAAAAACCCCAGCTACCTACATAAGCTAAGCAACTTGCAAGTTTTAATTCAAAGTAAAAATAAGCAAACAAGTAAAAGAAAACACAGACGCACAATGCAATCCAAAATACCCAATTCGTTCAAAGCTAGCCTGGAGCATACTGAGAAGCAGAAACTCAAAAACTTCCCAGATGAATCTTATGAAATGGTAGCAGCAGAAGTACCAAAGCAGATGTATAAGTCCCTGAACAAAAACAGAAGAGAAATACTAATTACATAGACAACTAAAGAGATGACGGTCCTAATGAAGGAAACAGTAAATCTGGAGTAGGTACAGGTAAATAAAAAAACAGAGGAGCTTAGGGAAACCATGAGCCCCCAGCATAGAAAACAACTAGAGTGCTATCAAACAGATGCAAACAGATATGCACAAGGTTAATAATTCTATTAAAAGTACATGCAGTACAATCAACCAATGTGAAGATGGGATATCAGATCTAGATTAAGACAAGGTTATGATTGGTAATCATCAAAGATGTTTCTTTAAAAAATAGGGGATTGTGAAACATCAATCCAACAGCTGCTAGCTGATGTAAAGAAGAATAATGTAACATTAATTAGAATCAATGAGAAATCAGAAAATAAAACAAAGAACATAAAAAAATCACTCACAGAAGAGCAAAAATCTTCCAAAGTATGGAAAAATAATTTGACATGTAGGTAAGTGTGGCAAATAGAACCCCTAATGATTAGAAAAACTATGCAAAGTCACATATTCATCAGGATTCCAGAATTTCAACTCTCAAACAAAATATTAACCACTTAACAGTTTATCCTGAGGATGATTTGGGCAGCACATTGTTTATGTACTGACTGTTCTGAGTACTGCTTTAGCAGGTATCATTTCAACTAGTTGATTATTGAACTGAAAAAACTTGATAAAATTGTTATTTTTATATTTCCTGTTATACTCTCGTAAAAATTAATGGAAAATGTGTAATCTTTAGTCATCTTGTATTTAAATGATTAGGCTGCCTAACAGCTGATAAAGAAGAGAAACCAATCACCTATAAAGGAAAACCCATTAGAATCATAGCAGACTTCACACAATCCTTTAACTCAAGGAGAGAGTGAAGTATTTCAAACTCTAAAAGAAAACCTTTAACCTCAACTGATGTACCCCACAAAATTATCTTTTAAAACTGAGGGAATTGGGGCCAGGAATTTAGCTCCGTGGTTCCAGCGTCTGCCTGGCAAGCACAAGGGCCTGAGTTTGATACCCACTAACCGCATACCACAATGCTGGGTGCAGTGACTTACACCTGTAAGCACAGCACTCACGAGGCAGAGGCAGGGGGATTGTTGAGCTCGAGGTTAGCCTGAGCTACATAGTTAGCTACAAAGCGAGATCCTGTCTCAAAAAAACAAAAACAAAACAAAACAAAACCAACAACAATAACAACAAAAACAAAGACAAAAAACAGAACAAAACTGAGGGAGTGAGCCATGGATGTAACTCAGTAGCACTGTCCTTGCCTGGAAACTACAAGGTCCTGACTTTGATTCCTAGTATTGGAAAAACAAACGAACAAAAACCAAGGGAGAAATAAGATACTTCCATGATAAAGAACACCTGAAGAAATTCTTGACCATCAAACTAGCAATCCAAAAAGTTTTGCAGGATAGTCTAGAAAAAAGACAATGATTCCAAGAATCCCAACAGAATGAATCCACCAGTCAGGACAAGCAGAGGGGAAAAATGTTCAACATCAATGTTCATTCAAGAAATGCAAATTAAAAACAACAGTAAGATTTCATTTCATTCCAGAAAAAATAGATTTATTTTATGTAGATCTTCTTCCCAATGTGCTTCTTTTCTGGAGCTGTCATTCAACTAGGTCCAATTATCAAATTCAGGATAAAAATTATATTCTTTCATAACTTTGAATATAGTGAGAAAGTTCTGTCCTTTCATAATTTCATCATTATCTATGATTTTAAATTTAACATATAATTAAACATATATCTTAATAAAAAGGGCAAAATTAGAAGGAATTTGTAAAAGATGGGACACCACAGAGTATCTACTTTGGGTGACAAGTGGAGGCTGGTATTTCTGATGAAATAACAAATTCACCAGTGGACAAAAGAAATCATAGAGCAAATAAGATCAGGCCTGGGGAGATAGCAGCAAGTAAGTTTCAGACATGATTATTTCTGAATTCTTGTGAGATATGCCAGGGCGTGGCGGTGTGACGATCTGGCAACAGGATAGATGAACCAAGAGACAAATACACAGTATTCAGATGTCTAATTTTTTTTTCTTTTTTTTTGTTTTAGTATTAGGGACTGAACTAAGAACCTTGCACTTTCTAGACAGGTAGGTGCAGGGCCACTGAGCTAATTTCTCCAGCCACAAATGTCTAATTCTTACACTGGATTGGGTAACCCAAAATAATGTGTAGGTAGCAATGAGAAGTCTTGAGGAGGGGAAGGCAAAACACTGCACAGTAGCTGAGAATATAGGTTAGAGACTTGAGATAAATGTAGGCTGTAGAAAAGGAGAAAGAAAAGAGATTAACAGAAATGGAGACAGACATTCCAAAAAAACAGTACTACAAGGGTAGATCCTAGGAAAAGGAAGTTTATAAGGAATCTGAAGAATTTTCAGGGGAAAGTTAAAAATGTATTACTCTAGAAGTTTAAAAAAAGTGGGGGGGAGTGGGGCCAACAGTCTAAAATTAGTTACATAGAAACCAAGTAAACTCAGGACTGGAAAGTGTTCAATGGATTTAGCTTACTGATACCCAAAACTTAGCGTCAATTGATCACTGATCCTTTTATTTTTTGATAGCTACATTAATCCACTAATTTCTACTGAACTTGGAAACAAGTTAACGTTCTAAGATTTTTCCTAGGCTGCTCTTATATGGTTAATTCATTTAGCATAAATATAAGGCTTCACACGTAATTTTATCCAGAATCCTTATTTTTGTTTTTTGAGACAGTCTCGATAAGCAGTTCAGGCTGATCTTGAACTCATGTAGCCCAGGCTGGCCTCAAAATAGTGGCAATCATCCTGCCTCAGCCTCTGAAGTGCTGGGATTATAAGTGTACACCACAATGCCCAGCTCAGAATTCTCTTCTGAGATTGGTGCTCTAATAAGTAGAGACCCTCTGGGATTTAAATTTTTCATCTTTATCTGAGGTCATTTGAAAATTTTATTAAGTAATCTATAACCTTCCCCCAGCCACAGAAAAAAAATCTGTGATCACCCCGTTGTGAGTGTAAGCACATGCAACAGGAAACTGACTCTATGTTCTCATATATGACACTAAGTCATCTTCCACCAGTTAGCTACACATCCAGGTATCAGTTCATAGTTGGCTAGCTCTAAGACTAGGTGGCATAGCATTTGTGATTTTCACATGTTACTGGTTCTTAATTATCCATGACTCTAGTAATACTTCTTTCTCCAGCGATTTGAAATTATAAATTAAACAAAGTTAGTATCAAGCACTATACACATTAACTTCTATACTTGTTACAGAAATTATATGAAGTATTTAATGTTCATTCTGTTAGAATTGAAGAAACTCAGGCTTCATGAGATTACATAAACATCTGAACCAAGGAGGATGACCTTCAGAGTATAAGTGGTTTGCTTCAGAAATATCTACACTGAGGCATATATTAATTAGGATTCCAGAAATTCAACCCAAAAAGAGAATATTAACAACTTAACAGCTTACCCTGAGCATCACTTGGCAGTTATTTTTATTAGTTTTGAGCACTTTTGCCTTGGGCACAAAACTTAACTCAATGTACTCTTTTTTTTTTTTTTTTTTCCTTTTTTGCAGTACGAGAGATTGAACTCAGGCCCTTATGCTTGCAAGGTAAGTACGGTATCACTTGAGCAAAATCCCTCACCCTCAACGTACTAATTTTAAAATTCTGGTAAACAAGGGATTGGATAACATCCTCCCCTTAATGTTTTATTTCCAAATCTTTTCAGCCTTCAAGGCCTAGTTGCACTATATGCTTGTTCCTCCTTTTTACTCAGAAGTAATCTTTCCCTCTAAACTCCCCTATTAATATATCTATTACTCTCTCTGAAATTTATCACTTTCTACCTAGTATACAAATTATTTAAGTGTCAACGCTGGACATGGAGACTCATGCCCAGCAGCAATCAGAACTACATATCACAGTGTCAGGCGTGGTGGTTCACACATGTAATCCCAGCACTTGGGAGGCAGAGGCAGGAGGATTGCTGTGAGTTCAAGGCTGAGCTCAGGGCCAGCCTGAACTACAAAAGTGAGACACTGTCTCAAAAAAAAAAAAATTATTGAAATGTATGCTTTATCATTCACACTATGGTATATTGCCTTGGCCTTTTAACCAAAAAAATAAGAATTAGCACCATGAGATATACTTGTAATTTACTAAGCCACTCTTTAGGCTATTATTCATTACATTACTCAATTTATCTCACATTGAGTGCTAAGAAAAACTGTTCCTTTCTTGCTCTCAGTACAAGAAAACTCACCGTAAAGCTCTGGTCAATTATACTAACCTCACTGTTCTTTTGAAAGATTTGTTTAATATTTTCCTTCTTTTACATTATTTTATTGATCTTCTTGTACATTTTAAGGATTGTGTTAAATCTGAAATATCCTCCAAAGTCTCATGTGTCTGGAAGATGATGGATGATGATGCTCTAGACTTACCCAAAGGCTCATCTGTGAGTTTAGTAGGTGCATGTGGTGTTAGGGAGGTAGTACTTGACTAGGGGTGACTGTAGGTTAAGCCTCTGCAGGGTTCATTTTCCTCCAAAATCTTTCACTTTTGCTGACATGGGGTGAGCAGCTCTCTTCTCCCAGGCCTTTCTCTGTGCCATTTCTGTGTTCAAATCAAGTGAGCACGGACTGAAATGCTAAGCCAAATAAACCTCTTGCCTTAGTTACTTTTCTCCTTGTTGAGACAAAATATCCAACATTCAAATTTGAAGGAAAGTTTTATTTGCTTTACACTTTGTAGAGGTCTCAGTTCATAGTTGGCTAGCTCTAAGGCAAGGTGGCATGGCAAAGGAAAAATAATACATGAGAAGCAGGCAAGCAAGAGCAAGCAAGGGACCTTAGTCACTTATTTTTGCCCTGTTTATATTCTATCTACATCTCTGGTATTAGAGGAGTGCTGACCAATCAGTGGACTGTTTTCATTACCATACATCCTTAATTCTAGCATTACATACTCTAGCTCCAACTACCTCAGAAAAAGCCCCACCTGTGACCACATGAGGCTATGGGGGGACATCTAGACATGACTAGAACACCTCTCCTCCTTTAAATTGTGAGTCATAGGTATTCTGTTCCATTGACAGGAAAACTACTACTCTATTGGGGTAAGCAACCACAAGCACATTTTGGTAAGAGAAGAATGTGAAATAAATTTTAGATGGGCATGGTGGTACAAGCCTATAATCCTAAGACTTGGGAGGCTTGTGGCTCACTACATAGTGAGACGCTGTCACAAAACAACAACAAAAACAAACAACTCCCCCCAAAACCCAAAAAACAACAACAAATCAAACAAACAAACAAAAAAACAACCAAGCAAATAAGATCTAAGCCTTTAAAAAGAATGTTAAATTCTTTATTGGTACAATTTATATATACACATCATGATCATACTCAATATTGAGAATTTGTACTAGTATATGATGAGTTCTCATTTTTTTCCTGTTCCCCTACCCAATCTACAATCTTCCCATATACATATGCTTTTTTAAAAAAACATATTTTTCTTTTCCTTTATTTACCCCTACCCTTTATTTTTTGAATATTTTCACAGTATCTATCATACATTCTAGAACTCATTTACATCTTCAGTTCTCATACTAGAGAAAAGATATGGTATTTACACATCTGTGACTTATTTATTTCACTTATAAGTATGTCCTCAAGGTATGTCCATTTGAGTATCAACGACTCAAACTTATCATTTTTACAGCAGAATAATATTCCATTTTCTAAAAAACCCCACATCTTCTTTATCCAGGCTCCAGTTGATGGACATTTGAGTTGTTTCCAAAATTTGGCTATCACAAACTGAGCTGCTATAAACATGAGGGCACATATGTTGCTATGAGTCTTTTAAATCTTTCATGCATATTCCTAGCAGGGGAATAGCATGGTCAAATGGGACCTCTAATCCTAACTTTTTAGGAATCTCCAAAATGGTTGTATCAGTCTATATTCCCATCAACAGAGGATAAAGGGTCCTTTTCCCCCACAGCCTTACCAGCATTTGTTGCTGGATAATTCCACAATAACAGCTATTGTTTGTGGAGTGACATGAAATCTCGGTGTTGTTTTCATCTGCATCTCTCAAATAACCAGTGATGGTAGCACATCTTCATATGCTTCTTAGTTGCTTTCACTTCTTTCTCTAAAAAGTGTATGCTCACTTCAAATGCAACCTTTGTCTGAGAGACAGCTTGTAAAATCTTTTTCTCATATTGTTGGGTTTATTTTAGCTCTGCTGGTGGGCAGAAGCTTTGCTGTGTAGGAGATTTTCAACAGGATGAGATTCCATTTGTTGATTCCTTCTGCTAGTTCTCGTGCTATAGAGGTTCTGTTCATAAAATCTTTCCCTAAGCCGGTCTCCAAGGGTTCTACCTAACCTGATTTGCAGCAGGTTTAGTGTTTCTGTTTTAATGTTTAGGTCTCTAATTCTCTTTGATTTTTTTGTATAGTGCACAGGGAAAGACATAGGTCTAGCTTTAGTACTGACAGGTTAAAATCCGGTTTTTCCAGCACCATTTGTTAAAGAGGCTGTCTTTCCACCACTGAGGATAATGGCTCCTTTGTCAAAGATGAGGTGGCTTAGGGTGTCTGGGGTTATTTCTGCATCTTTTAATCTATTCCACTGGTCCTCAAATGGTTACTTTGCCAGTACCATGCAGTTGTTATTGTACTGGCTTTGCAGTATAGTTTCAAATTAGGGATCGTAATACCCCCTGCCACGTCCTGATTGCTTAGAATTGCTTTTGCTACTCTTGGTCTTTTGTGGTTCCAGATAAATTTTTGAATTATTTTCCTGTATCTGTGAAATATGGTGTTACAATTTCAATAAGAATTGCATAGAATCTGTACAGTACTTGTGGGAGAATAGACATTTTGATGATACTGGTTCTTTCTAACCAGAAACAAGAGATGTCTTACCTTTTTCTCATATCTTCTTCAATCTCCTTTTTCAGAGTGTTGTAGCTTTCTGAGGAAAGGTCTTTCACCTCCTTTGTTAGACTAGTTCCTAGATACTGTATTTTTTTTTTAGAGGCTACTGTGAAAGGAATTGACCCACCTCAATTTTGCTTTCAAAATCTGTTGTTTGTATATAGAAAGGCTATTGATTTTTAAGCACTGACCTTGTATTCAGCTACACTACTATTTGGCAATTAAGTCTGGCAGTCTTTTGGTTGAGTTTTTAGGATTTTCTATGTAGAATATCATATCATCAGCAAATAACAAGTTTTAAACTTCTTCCTTTCCTAGCTTCATTTCTTTCATTTCTTACTCTTTCCTAATTGCTATGGCTAATGTTTCCGGCATTATTATTATTATTACTTTTTTTTTTTTTTTTTAGGTTTTTTGAGACAGGGTCTCGGTTTGTAGCTCAGCCTGGCCCTGAGCTCAGCCTCAAATTCACATCATGGCAATCCTCCTGCCTCTGCCTCCTGAGTGCTGGGATTACAGGCATGAGCCACCACGACCGGCACTATGGTATGTGGTACTGGTTGTTGCTGGGTGTGAGTCTCCATGCCCAGTATTATTATGTGGTTACCGAGGATCGAACCTGGGTCTTTGTGCTTGCAAGACAGGCACTGGAACTGCTGAGCTAAATCCCCGGTCCTGTTTCCGGCATTATATTGAGTAGAAATGGACATTCTTGTCTTATTCCCAATCTTAGTGTGAAAGGCTTCAGTTTTTCACCAATTAGAATAAGGCTGGTTGTTGGTTTCTTGTAAATAGCTTTTATTAGTCTGTTCATCTAAATAGCTTTTATTAGTTTGTTTATCTATTCTGATTTTCTACAGGGTTTTGATCATGAATGACTGTTGGATTTTGTCAAATTTTTTTCTGCATTTATTGAGATGAACATGTTTCTGTCCTTGAGTCTATTAATATAGTGTATTATGTTTATTGATTACCAGCATTTGTTGAACAAATGTTGAAGCATCCTTGCATCCCTGGGATGAATCCAACTTAGTCAGGGTGTATAATCTTCTTGATGTTTCTCTATTCTATCTGTATTTCATTGAGGATTTTTGCATTTGTGTTCATTAGGGAAGTTGGCCTATAGTTCTCTATTTTAGTTGTGTCTTTTTCTGCTTTTGGAATCAAGGTAATAGTTGCTTCCAGGAATGAATATGGGAGTACTACTTCCCTTTTGATTTCATTAAAGAGCTTGAGAAGTAATGGAGTTGATTCTACTTGAAAAGTTTTGTAGAATTCAGCAGTAAGCCATCAGGACCAGGCTTTTCCTTATCAGTAGGATTTGTATTACATTTTCAACTTCACAGGTTGATATTGGGATGTTTAACATTTTTATATACTCTCTGTCAACTTGGGAAGTTCATATGTGTCTAAGAATCTATCTGTTTCTTGTACATTTTCTATCTTATTGGAGTACAAACTTTCAAAGGAGATGCTGATAATCCTCTGAACTTCTTCTGGATCTGTGGTGATTATCCCCTTTTCATTCCTAATATCATGGATGCTTTTCCTTCCTTTTTTTTATAAGGTTGGCTAAGGGTTTGTCAATTTTGTTTATCCTTTCAAAAAACCAAATATTTGATTTCTTGATATTTTGCACTGTTCTCTAAGCGAGCACTGCATTGGTTTTTGCTCTGATCCTAATAACTTGCTGCCTAATATGAGCTTTGGGTTTGTCTTGCTCCTCTTTTTATAGTAGCTTGAAGTTCAGCATTAGATTGTTTATTTGAGCTTGCTCTGGTTTCTTGGTGCAGGTGTTCACTGCTATGAATTTCCCTTGTAGAACTGCTTTCATTGTGTCCCATAAATTCCTGTATGTTGTACTATGGTTATCATTTAATTGTAAAAACTGTTTAATTTCTTCTGTGACTCACTGGTTCTTTTGTTTTGCTATTCAGCTTCAACCTCAAGGCAGTATAGTCTGACAGTATACAGGGATATCTTCAACTCCTTTCCATTAAACCTGTTCTATGAAGTAGCATGTGATCTATCTTGGAGAATGATCGATGAGCAGTTGAGAAGAATGTATATTCTGATTTTTGGGGGTGAATTACTCTATAGGCATCTATGAGCTCATTGTTCAAAAGTTTGTTTTAGCTTAAGTATTTCCTTATTGATTTTTGTCCAGTTGACCTGTCTATTTGTTACAGTGGGGTACTGAAATCCCCTATATTACTATTGTATTATTGCTTATCTGGCATTTCATATCCATTAATATATTTTATATAGTTGGCTGCATTAGACTTTGGTGCATAAATATTTACGAGGGTTATTTCTTTCTCTTGGACTAGTCCATGTATGAGAATATAGTGATCTTATTTCTCTGAATCAGCTTTGGCTTGAAATCCTTTTGTCTGCAAACAGGATAATCACTCCTGCTCTTTTACAGTTTCTTATCACATGCAGAATTGTTTTCCACCTCTTTACTTTTAGTCGATGGCTTGTCTGAATTAGGTATGTTTCTTGTAAGATCTTGCTTCCTAATCCATTCTGCCAGTCTGTTTCTTTGAACTGGCACATTGAGGCCATTGATATTAATAGTTGTGATGATAAGGAGAGACTTAGAGCTGTCATGTTTTTCTGTTCTTGGCTTTTTTATTCTTTACCATTGCCCTTTTTCATTTAGTTTCTTGTCTGGCCCAATGGGTTCACTCTGTTGGGTCTCATGGGTTTATAACTTTCACTATTTTTCTCCAAGATGTTCTTTAGAATATTTTGGAGTGCAGGTTTCAAATTGGTGAAGTTTTTCAGGTGTTTTTTTGTCATGGAAGTATCTGATCTCCCCAACAATATTAAAAGATAGTTTTGCAGAATACATTAATCTAGAGTGGAGGTTGTTTTCCTTCAAGGCCTGAAACACTTCACTCCAGATTCTCTTGCATTGAGTGTTTGGGTTCAAGTCTGCTGTGATCCTGATTGGCTTCCCTTTGTATGTGGGTTTTTTTTTTTTTTTCCTTTTCTTTGGTTGTTTCAGTATTTGATTCTTTTGTTGGATGTCTGGAACTTTGATAATTATAAGCCTAGTTGTAATTTTTTTAAAAAAAATATTTCAGCCACTTGGAGTTTTCTATGCCTCATTTATCTATATGTCCAATTCTTTTCCTTTTCCTGTGAAGCTGTCTGCCATTATATGTGAAGTTTTTTTATTTTGTCTTTTGCAATGTCACCTCCTTCCTCACTGACACCAATCAGTCTTATGTTATTCTTCTTTGAATTTTCTAGAAACTGTTGGACTGATTTATCATGGTCCCTTGCCATTTTCCATAAGTTATACCTTTCCTGTTCATTGGCCGTGATTCTGTCCTCTAGGTCTGAAAGACTGTCTTCAGTTTCATTCCATCCGATTTTGCAAACTTTTGTTCTCATTCTTAGTCACCTGGAATTGTATGTAGCTGTTTAAAAGCGTCCAATGCTTTGTTACCTCAGGTTCATTCTATCATGCCCTTCTCCTCCACAG
The DNA here is from genome assembly GCA_004026965.1 of Petromus typicus. Lineage (NCBI taxonomy): Eukaryota > Metazoa > Chordata > Mammalia > Rodentia > Petromuridae > Petromus > Petromus typicus. The sequence goes on from PVIR01012490.1 coordinate 30,517, forward strand.
CCTTATTAATCATATCATTATGGACAGTATCTCTGTTTTTACCTCAGAGATTATTTCTGATTTCTGTTTTACTAGATCTGCTTTTGTTACCAGCTCAGAGTCCTGGTGACTGAGCTTCAGTTTGCTCCACTTGCTTTTTCTCTGAATTCTCCTGTGGTGATGATCTTTGTAACTGGGTTTTTGCATTTTTCTTCATTTCTGAATCTTTGTTGTTGCTGGTGTTTTTGGTGTTATACCTGCCTGCTGCCTGGAAATATTTGTTGCGAGCCTCTTTCTTCCTAATATTTGGAACTGTTAGGATATGAGTATTTCCTGGGTTGTCCTTCTTGGGTCTGCAATGCCCCTAAACAACTCTAGTTCTGGCACAGATGGAAGGCTTTTAAACAGAACAATCAGATCACCTTCACTGAAAAACACTGAACATCAACAGTAACAAACAGCACAAGAAATAGCAAACTGTGGCAGTTGCTATGTTGACACTTTCAACCTCATAAGCCACAGTCACATGTCCAGACTTAGAACTAACCACAAATATGTTTACAACATTCAGGCATCACTCTTTGGAACTAAAAAGGTTACTGGGGAGTTAGGTGGTAGAGAGTTAGGAGGGGGAGAGATTAGAAATATGATTAGAGGATATATAAAGATCACAAGATCCCAGGGGACTGATAGAGGCTATAGATCAAAAGAGACAGATGGGACAAATATAGAGCAGAACAGACTAACAACAGTAGGACCACTAGTAACTGTATTCACCCTTGTATAATAGAATTGAAAAAGAGAAGGGAAGACTATAATGCATTAACTTTAGGGAACAGATACTTACTGGAGAAAAGAAGATGAGAAAACTAAAGGAGAATAGGAGCACTCAGCAGCAACGGGAAACCACGTAACTATCTTTCCTCTTGTAAAAATAAGAGTGGGTGAGAGAAGAAAAAAACTCCAAAATTGGGCAGACTCAGCAATAAGATATCAGAGTAAAAATAGAAGAAAGGGCAGAAAGTAGAAAAAAAGAGAAAAATGAAGGAAAGTGAGGGGAAAAAAATGAAGGAAAAGAAAAAACAACAATAATAGCAAAAAAATAAAAATAAAAGAACAACAAAAAGAACAACAAAAATCACAGAATAAAATACAGTCCATTAATAGCAAGCTATCCAAGGTGTGGACTCACTGATTCCTATAGGTAATATGGGCAAAGGCACACAAGCTGGAATTAATTCATCACAGGGAAAAGGCCAAGATCTATTGTAAGCCCATTTGGTTTCTGACTACCTGAGTTTTGGTCAGAGTTGCAGGCTTGAAAGTAATAAATCACCTTTCCCCTGAAATAAGTCCAGTGTCCTGTAGGTGGTGCTGGGCCCAGAGACTCGCTGATGGCAAAATTCACAGGATTTGCTCTGTCTCCTAGTGGATGCTTACCTCTACAGTATAGTGGGCAGGGGGACCGGAATGCAGGGACTCAGTAAAGTACGGCAAATAGGAGGATGAAAAGCTAGAACTGCAGGAACGTGTACAGACCCTGCCACTGGTGCTCTTGGCGGGGCTTGGCAATGCCTTCTCTGCAGAGTGGAGAAAGCATCCTTTGGAATAGTGGGCAGAGCTTCCTTGCCTGACCCGCACCAATCCTTTGTCCTCTCTCTGGAACCAAACTATAAATGTTTAAAACAGCAGCCTTTGTGTTCCTGTTTGGTTCTGTTCCACCCCCCTACCCCATTTCTTGGAGGCAAGCCGTCAGTAGTCGCCAGTGTTGTAGAGTCAGCAAGGTTGCCCTGCCCTGCTAGGGGTCTTGGCTTGGGGAGAGGGGACTCGCTGGCTCCCTCTTCATTTTTCTTTTACTCTCTTTGATACTTGCCTCAGAACTTTTTTTGAGGGAAGAGTTCCTAGTGACCTTTTTTTCCTCCACTCTCCTTTTTTTTTTTTTCCCTCCCAAACTGCTATATTCTGGCTTAGGAACAGTAAACTATGCAGGAGAGATTGCCTGCTTTTGCCACTCTGTCATCTTATAACCAAACCAAAGGATGGTTTCTCCACTCTGCAGAGAAGGCATTGTCAAGCCCTGCCAAGAGTGCCAGCGGCAGGATCTATACACGTTCCTGCAATTCCAGCTTTTCATCCTTTGATATCTATTACAATCTCTTGCATATAGTAACTGCACTATTAATGAAACTTTGGGACATATTTTCAATCAGGTACATTCTACTGCTCATTATTCCTAAAATTTTTCAATGTTACATTATCATAACATTTTTGGCAAGCAGTTATAAACCATACTGAGTAATCTTAGGCTCTTTCTGCCAACTTAATTATGTGTATAATGTTTTTCCTTCCCTTCAATTACTTCTGTGCAGTTAGGAGGGAATAGTATTTATGGCACAAGATGCTAGATTTAGGAGGCATGATTTGAATACCCAGGACATGCATTTATTATCATGTCTCCTTTGGTTTGGGTGTTTTTACACTAGGTAGGGAAAGCTACATGACATTACTTTTAATATCTGACCAACAAACATGTCTGCTGTGCTTAGTTGTGTATCTTCATTCTAAGTAACTTCTGGTCATGAACATCCAAACAGTCTGGTTTCCCTTTCCTGAGCCGACTTCATACTCACCAACAGTTTGCCTTCTGTTCTTTCTCACCTGATTACTTCTAACCCAGTTATTTCAGAGACTGGCAGCTCCTTCAATTTGCTCATATCCAGGCCAACATATCTGGAAGAATTTTGCTTCCAGCATATTCATTAATTAGATTATTACTCTACTGAGTTACCAGCTGAGTTTGTAAGGTACAAAGCAACTGCTTAAATAACTCACAGATGATAAGGAAATATGATAAATTCATGTTTTTTAATATATGGTTTTTTGCCTTAAGTCCACCTGGTATATTCCCTGAAGTCCTCTGTATCTGTCAGTTAAATACAGCACTGACACTGAGCTCCTTACTGCACATCACTGAGCTCCTTACTGCATATCACTCTACTCTGTAATTTTTCTTATTGTACAACTAACAGATCTAAGTTGGCTCTTTTAACACTTAAGATGATAATTTTCCTTGGTGATTGAGATTTTGCTTGAAGAAATGTGCAACTAGCTATTTCATCCTGGATTTGAAATATATACTTTCTAGTGAAAGGTACAACATATTGCCAATAGCAAAATGGTAGTGGTAATGGTAGTTAGGCCTACGTTCTAATTTAGATATAAGCAGCAATGTAATTCCAGTTACTTTACTGGTAACATTTTTTTCTTCCACCCACTGTAAAATATACTTGTTGAGCATCTATTACATATACTGATACCATGAAAAGTGCTAGAGGTATGTGAATGAACAACTATCTCAGAAAACTTATGAGGATACAACCATTATTAATGTGTTTAATGAAAGTACTTACAGGATTAGGAAGGACATAGTTTATTAGGGGTCAGGTAAATTCACCTGATGGACAAGGTAGGTTGATGTGAACACCGCCTCTCAAAATCTAACTCATTTGAGAGATGTGTTTACTCTTAAGATTCCCTGACTAGAATGAGGGCATTAAGCCACAAGGGCAGGGTTTCCCAGAGTGTAATATAGCTGTCTCAGCTCAGTAGGACACAGAGATCACTTTATATTTTTTGAATGCTGGAGAATCAATGAAAGATATCTAGAATATGTAAATATTGCTTAAATTCATTATGAAAATAGTAACCTAATAGGAAAATGGGAAAAAGATATAAATAGGTTTAAACTACAAATGGCAAATGACCATAAAAATACATTAGTAAATAGTACATATACAGTATGCATAAAAACCAAGAAACATTATTTTGCAACCACTAGATTGGCAAATACAATAGCTTGATGCTCAAGCTGGTGGCTTATTACTACTCATGAAAACTAGACATGGAGACAGAATAAATAGTATTACCACTTTAGAAAAGCACTGGGTTTTTAGAAGACAATTACTTGGTAACACTTTCCCCTTAGGTGTATACTTGTATCAGGAGACATTATGAGAACATACATACACTAGCTTTGGTGGTGACATTTATAATCCCAGCACTCAGAAAGCTGAAGCAGGAGGATTGCCTCAAGGTCAAGGCCAGCCGGGGTGACACAGGGTGTCTGAGACCAGCCTCAAGTACCAAGGAGATCCTTTGTCAATAAAACAAAATGAAAAAAGCATAATAATCATTTTTAAGGACAATAAAAAAAGGAAAATGACCCAAATACTCATGGATAAGAAAACAGATAGTAAATTTTAAAATAATCACACAATGATCTTGCAACATTAAAAATGAACCAGAGTCACATGGAACTAGTTTCATCATGTGAAAATAAATCATAGGTTGTTTAGGAAACATTTATTTTAGTATCATTTATAAAGAGAAGCAAGAGGATGATGAATATGAGGTTTGGAATAGTAGTCATGTCTAATATAAAAAAGGGGGATCTTGCAAAAGATGATGGGCAGGGAGAGACTTCAAAGGCAACAAAAATATCTTTTTCAATATATAATTGAAATTCTAATGATATATATGTATGTGAATGACATTTTTGCACTGTATATATTTCATAAAATTATAGATAAATGAATATGTGAAAGTTCTGAAAACACGAGGGTAAAGAAATGTTCCAAATAAGGAATCAGCATGTGGTAATTTGAAGCCGGGAAGTAAGGACACGAACTTTGCCAGAAGCACTGACTGGAAAAGCTAAGCAGGGGTCAGGAATTTATAATATGAAAGAGTTTTGCTTTTATCATAAGATTAATGACAGGCTAAAGAAAAATTTTAAATTCAAGAGTGACATGTCATATTTCCATTTCCTAAAGATCTCTGATTTGCTAAGGAAAATATATTAGTAAGAAGCAAAAATAGGAGTTATGTCTCATGATGAGGATCTGGATTACGGTGACAGTATTTGAAAGAACTATAATAATGTACAATTTATTTTTGAAAATATAAAGGAGAAAGAGGGGAAAAAAGGCAAAAAATGATTCCCAGGCTTCTGACTCAAGTAAATTGGTGACCCTGAGATAATGAAATATGGTCCAGTAGCAGGTTTATAAAGTAATATTGTAAATTTAGTTTGAGATGAGATGATATTGAGATTAAACATAGCAGGCATTCAGTAAATATTTGTAAAGTAAAAACAGTGGCAGTGGAACCTCCACAAGAGTTATCCAATTGATAGCTGCAATCTGGTATCATTCATCATTTCCTCTAAATAAATCACTTGTTTCTGTATTTTGTATCTTGACAGATAAGGCTACAAGACGCTATTAAAAAAATTCTGTTAAGAGTCTATATAAACCTCATTTTGGAGTAAGCCCTTAACTATACACATACCCCTTTCTGGTGTAGATATTAAGTGGTGCAGCAAGTAAAATTCACCAGAAAGCTCTGGCTATTTCAGTAACTGCAATAAGCTGTGAGACAAAAGCAAAATTTTCCTCTTGTTTTTAGTTTAAAAATGGATTATATATTAAAGATACAGTTAAGTATTGCTAGGAGATATGATGGTTTCCTTTTTAATGCCAAACAGGAGATATTAACTGTGTTAGAGTGGGGCAGTAGGATAGTCTTCCAAAGTAAGATTGGGTAAATCAGAAACTTTTTTTTTCATAAAGTGGACTTTCTTATATACATCTTGCTGTTTTTGTATTGATTTTATTTCACTTCATGATTAGTTTTGTTTTTTTACTTAAGTTTTGGGGGCAGCAGGGATTCTAGGACTTCTACACTGAGTTACACACTTAGCATTCTTCTTTTTAAAAACTTCTGAGATGGTGTCTTGTTCAGTTACTAATTTGTCTAGGTGGGGCTTAGCTTGTGATTCTCCGGCCTCAGCCTCTCAAGACTGCTAGGATTTCAGGTATGTACCACCAAACATAGCTGCTTTAGTTTTTTTTAATGTCAGCTTTCATGATAGATAAAAGGTCTAAATGGCAAAAATAAAAAGTCCTAGTGAAAAAATAAGTAGTTTGAGAAATTTGTAATTTTGAGTTGGGGAGGGACTTCCGAGGCATGAGATCAAAGGCAGAAATTGTAAAGAAAAAAATATTTATACTCAATTACTTTAAAAATGTAAAGTTTTGTAGGGCAAAAGCAAAAAAGCCAAAGGCAATAATAATCTATTGGAAATTTCAAAGACAAAAACCAACCCCTCTCAAATGAGCTCACATCTTTCCAATTTTAGTATACATGCTGCTGAACTGCGCCCGAGCTCACAACATCTGTGAGGGGTTTTTAATAATCCCAATTAAAAGACCTTCCAAATGAAAGAAGTCAATTCACAAATGTAAAAATTATAACTGCTATTTATTGTGATTTTATTATGTGACAATGTGGTACACTGGTACAATGACTTAAACTTTCCATGTGATATGAATCTATGCCCTCTTCAATGTGAGTTTGCAGCCCTGCCCACCTGCCCATGAGTGTATTTCTACAGTTCCTGAGTCTAGGTTAGTCTTGCTGCTTGTCTTGGCTAGCACAATGTGGCACAGCTGCTTGTGCTCAGTGAAAATGTAGGTGTCCAGATACTATTCATACTTTCCACTCCCTCAAGTAACCTTGAGTCCTCCACAAGAATAAGCCAGAGGCATCCTTCAGGAGCATGACAGATCACATGAAAGAGACTAATGGCCCCAGGTTTAGCCATGCTACACCCTCCAAACATGCAAGAAAGCCTGATCGAGGATAGGCAGTTTTCTGTACCATGCATGGTCTACTGTAGGTGTATGAATCAATTAAGAGCAGAAATAGTCTCCAGCTAACATGTACATTAGTCAGCAAAATGAACATTTAAACCAGTCGTGGTGTTCCATACCCTTAATCCCAACTTTGAGAATGGTTAAAATGGGATGATCATAAATTTGAGTCCTGCCTGGGCAACCTACTTAGACTTCACTTGAAAACAAAAAATTAAAAAGAGCTGCAAATGTAACTCAGTGGTAGAATACTCCACAGGGTTAGAGCCCTGATACTGTAAATAAAATAGAAATAAATAAATACATAGTTGTCATTGTACTTGCCTGAAATTTAGAAATTTTGTTTGTTACAAACTATCATGGTGACAACAGGTTCAGAGCATTTTATATTTATCAATTCTTAATCTGAAAGAGTGAATATATATATTAAGTCATATATTACTTTTTTTTTTGGGGGGTCTCTCTTTATAGTTCAGGCTGACCCTGAGCTCAGCCTCAAACTCATAACAATCTTCCTGCCTCTGCCTTTAAAGTGCTGGGGTTATACGCAGGAGCCACCACGAGTGACACTGTGGTACCTGGTACTGACTGCTGGTGGCACCCAGTATTGTTGCATGTGGTTACCAGGGATTGAACCTGGGTCCTTAAGCTTGCAATCAGGCTCCGGAACCACTGAGTTAAATCCCCAGCCCCAAGTCACGTATTGCTTTTACAGAAAATGCAAAACAGTATTGGTGAATTTGTGGAGAAATTAGAATCTAGCCTATGCACTGCTGATGAGAATGTAAAAATGGTATAGCCAGAGTAGAAAACAGTACAGTGATTTCTCAAGATATTACACATAGAATTAATCAATGATCCAGCAATTTCCACTTTCAGACATAGCTCATAGACAATTAAAAACGGGGACCCACGTATTTACATCCCCCCAAATCATGGAATTATTCAGAAATCAAAAGGCAGAAGCAACCTATGTTCACTGAAGAACAGATAAATAAAATAATGATTAATGTAATGTATTTATTATGATTTCATAAACTAATACTTTAAGAACATAGTATTTTAATTCTTTGTAGAGTATAAAAAATACAGACACACTCACATACACAAGTTCTTAGGTCCTGAGACTAAAAAAACTTAAAGAACTGTTGATTTAATAGGAAGATTTATTCTCTCTTCTCACACCGGCATTTACGAAGATCTTCTTCATTCATTGGCATGACTTCATTTGAGAACACTACCACTTTTAGCCTGGAGAATAGCAAAAATCGGCAGCCTAAAATATAGTCACCATCATCATCACATTAACTCTGAAAGTGCCATTGTTCCGAATGAACAGTAAGTAACAGGACTGAGCAACACAGAGCTCCACAAAGAGAAGTGGCCATGTACAACAGCAAGCTGTAAAAAGCCTAAATGCTGACACTACATTCCAACGTAGTTTTGTAAGTATTTAGCAGAAAACAGACTTTAATTTCTTCTACTTAATCTTGGATTTACAGTTCTGGGAAGATTTGGGAATGGGATGGCAGCGGCATTGTTTCTTAAAAAATCAGGACATCCGTGCAAAGAATTTAATTTTCTCACCATCTCGCTACTGGTCTGTTGGAAGAGGGGTGGGGTTAGGGAGCTAGAAGGAATACAAAATATCAGCGAAGCCGGCCCAAAACCATGTTCAAGGAATAATAGCGACGGAGTCAATCTGTCTAGGTAAGAATATTTAGATAATATTTATGGGGCGAAGGTTTAAAAAAAATGAAACGAGAAAACCTGCGCGAGGCGGAAATAAACCAAAGCGGTTTCATTCGAGTATATGAAAGTAAGAATTGCTATTCTCGAGTCCGCAGCTGCAGCACTTTTCATACCAGATCTGCAGTTCTGGACTGTGGAGGAGGGTGAAAGCATTTCACGTCCAGCCCTTTCTCTGGTAATCATTTTGGGTAGGGTCTGTCCGCGGTGGAGGCAGACCCAAACAAAGGAGAATGGACGCCCTCCCGGGGGAACTGAGGAGGGAAAGGTGGCCCCAGGGTGCGAGGCAGGTATACCCGGGGGCCGAGCGCGCGGGCTGCGGGAGGGAGGATCCCAGGGGCGCGGCTGGGGTGCAGGACGGTCGCGAGGAGACCCCGCCCTGCCGCGGTCAAGGTTACCGGCGCCTGAGTACCTGTGGAGGCCTCGCACCCCGGAAAGGCACCGGGCGATCATGGGCACGACGAGAGGCCGGCAGCGGCGGGCGCGGGTTCCGCTGACTTGGGAGTCGGGGAGGCAGAATGCGTGGCACGAGCGCCGGCGAGGCCGAAGTCGGCCTAGCTGAGGCCACAGCTGAGCGCCCTCCCACGTGCGACAGCCTCACGCCGGCGGCCACTGCGGCCCCGCCCCTCCACGCCGGCGCTCACGGCGGCCCCGCCCCTCCCGGCCCGGGGCCCGTCCTCTCCGTCCCAGGGCCCGCCCCTCCCGTCCTACGGCCCGCCCCTCCCGTCCCACGGCCCGCCCCATATCCTAGCACCTCCCCAGGGGCGGATCCGGCGAGACCCAGCAGCCCAGAGTCCAGCGAGCAGCAGGGTGGGCTAAGGGGGCGGTGGTGTGGGAGCCGACGAAGTTTGGGCGACTGCGGCCAGTGCGGATATCCGAGGTCGAGGGGGCGGGAGGACTGGCCCGCAGCTGTCTTCTCTTGTGCTCTTTTCTGGTAAGGTGCTTCTGTTTCCAAATGGTGCGTCTCCCCCAGCCCCAGACCGAGGCCTGCGCTGCACACCCGCTGCAAATCGCTAGGCGCTGAGGCGCGGCCGGGGCCCTGCGGGGAGGGAGGCTTGGAGCTGGGCTGCCTGTGCTCCCCGGAGAGGCCGAAGGAGACTTCTGGCGGCTTGGAGAGCTCCTTTCTCTTCCCCACTCCTTTCCCCTTTTCTGTTTTCACCTTCTGCCCTGGGGCCTTATTTAGCATTTGTAATAGTCCTGTAGCCTAGAGGTCGGGCTCGCCTTTAAAATGGTACATAAATAATAAGCCTCCTGGCGCCCCACTGCACATCCTAGAGGCGAGCACCACACCCTGGCTTTGAATTAGGAAACCTGGGGAGCAGACGGTTGATGCGATTTAGTGGAGATGAGCCATTAATGCCCTTGGCCCTGCGCCACTGTGGGGAGGCGGTAGTATTCCAAGTGAATGAGCGGGACCCGGAGCTCCCAGCTGCTCCACGAGGGCGCAGCTCCTGCGGAGAGCACAGGTCCGTTGGTAAGTGCCATCGGTCTAGGCAGTGATTTCTTGACGTGTCTGTTGATTACACAAAAGTGCCATTTATCGAGAATGACAGGAGTTAACAGTCTTTCTCTCCAGTGTATTTCCTCAGTAGATAACTCTCAGCTGATGAAAGTAGGGGTGTAAATTACGTGTATTCCAGTTTTTAAAATCCCATGTACTAGATGAAGATGCTTTATTGTGTACCAGTTTCTGAGTCAGCAGTATAAAATCTCCCTAACCTTAAGAGAAGGCCTTTTGGGGGATTTCCATATCTAATCCGGACTTCTTTTCTGTATCCATGCCATATATATCATTAAGTTGCAGGGAGAGTCTAAGCTTATGTTTTACATGTCAGAAAAAAAACCTTATTGATCCAAAATTAAACATGGTTAATACTACTGGGTTGAAATTTTTAAAATGTAATGAATTACCGTACTAATACTCCATGCTCTCCCGACTCTTTAAAAAAAATCAAGGTAATGCAAGGTTTCTTTTTTGCCTTTAGTATAATATATTCCTTTCTATTAGTTACTGTTATCATTGATAGCTTTTCTGCCTGATTCTCTAACTGAATTCAGTGTTTTCATTTTTAAGGAACTGTTTAAGGAACTATTTAAGCTTCTAAAATGTCAACTATCAAGCACTTAGTTTACGCCGTTATTCGTTTCTTACGCGAACAAAGTCAGATGGATACTTACACTTCTGATGAACAAGAAAGTTTGGAAGGTAGGCATCTGGTCTTTGTGTTCATTTGTGTTATAAATAATGACTAAAACTGCTTCAAGCTCAACTTTATGATGAAGTCTAACAAAATCAGAATATTGTGTTGGTTTTTCAAGTAGAGAGGCTTAGTTATAAGATTATCTTATTTCCATTCTTTGACGCTTTTAAAAAAATTAATAAAATAAGAGGATTATTGTTCATTTATTGAACAATTATTGTGTCAGAATTATACTCTTCGTATTACAGGGAGTGTTTCTTCTCAGCGGCTAATATCATTTCCATTTAGCTGATGGGAAAATGAAACCAGATGGTTTAAGTAACATAACAGCCAATATATGATGAAGCTGGAATTTAAATCTTGGTTCTTGTTCTGAAGAGTTTTTTCTTTTCTTTTTTCGTAAAGCAGAGCATCAAGTTTGGAAATGATACCTGAAATACCTTAGTCATTGTAATAGCACCATGCAATGATCTAAATAGTTATAATGTTGTTGAGTGCTAGCAAGTGCTGTTGTTGATTTCTGTTGAGTGCTGGGAGAGAGAGGATTTCATCCTTGTTTTATGTGAGCTTTAAATACTGGATTAGGTAATCTTTAAAACTGAGCAGGACTCCAAGGATAGCATCATATGTTTCCTTCACACCATCTTTGTGCTTCATGTGGGTGCATTAAAAATTTAAATTTGTTCTAAACACAACAAGGTAAAATTGTGCAGATGGGTTTGTCAAAGTTCATTGAGCCTACCTTTCTTGTGGCCTAAAGACTTAATTATTGAAATGAGGGTGCCTTTGGGAGAACTTAATAAATAACACTAGTGTGAATTTCCCGTCTTGCAGATGCTCCTCCTATAAAGGGAACACATCTATTAATTTTGAGTACTTCCCGGGTAAATCTGTTCTAAGGAGGTGGGGATGAAAATTGGGCATTTGCTCTAAATCTGCTCGTCTGGTGAGATGATGTCTTTCCAGGTGGCAGGGAGAGGAGCAGGTGACGCACAGTTGGAAAACATTGCAAATCAGTCCGTTCTGTAGTAAGGTTTTTTTGTTCTCCTTGATGGTTGGACTGTGTAAGGATAAAGGCAGCTGGTTATCTAAGGAAAACGTTCATTATAACAGCTCTGTAGCAAACAGATAAATGCATTCATTTAAGAAGAAACGTTTCTTTTCTAATCAAAGGCAGTAAAATATTTTTAAGGGCCAGAATCAAAATTGAGAGTATTTTAAAAACCAAGATGTTAAGTCCTATTTTTAGGATGGTATTCAGCCAAAAATATGTGCTTTCAGCTGTTTGTTATATATGGCAGTCAGAAATGGTGCCAATTGTGTGTGACTGACCCCTATTTTTGACTTTTCAAGTCTAATTTAATTGCACATGAAATCGTGTGGAGGTGTTATCTGCCCACCTTCTAGACATTTAAAAAAATTAAGCCCAGTTAGGAAGCCTACGTTCTAGCACCAGCTTTACCACTACGGATTCCCAAAGATGGCATATCATCAGCTTTAGATCTTGTTATAAGATTGTGTCATTCACTTCCCTTAATGGAATCATCTACTGACCTTTGCTTTATTTTTTTACGTTTTCAGTTCCTACTACTCCCTGTCATGCACTACTCTTGTCTTAACCCTTGGCGATTCTGATAGAATCATAGGTAATTTTTTCCCATTTCCTTGACTCCCTTTTTTTTGTGTGCCAGAGATCAAACTCAGGACCTTGTGCTTGCCAGGCAGGTGCTGTGCCACTGAGTTAAATACCCAGCCTTTTCCTTGACTTTCTTGCTTTTTTTCTGGAGATTCTCAACCACGTGGCTATACCTTAGATTAGAGGTTATAAACTCAGGGTGGCTTTTTAAAGTCTGGAGATGTTTTTGGTTATTACTGGTATTTGGTGTGTGGTGGTTCATAACCATGAATGCAGCTATACATACTATGATGTACAGGACAGTCCCAGGCAACAAGGAATTTTCTGATCTTTGTTTGTGTGCCAGCTGGGCATGGTGGTACATGCTTATAATCCCAGTACTCTGGGAGGCTGAGGCAGGAAACCTCACATTTGAGCCTAGCCTAGGCAATTTAATATCTGAGCAAGACTATCTCCCTCTTCCTCAAAAAATAAACAGTAGATAAAGCTTAAGGCAAAGGTCCAGGCTTTAATCCTTGATACCTCCTCTAATTCAATAAGTTAAGACTGAAAAATCCTCACCTAGATCTTGTTACCAAAATCACATTCCTTCCATAATTTCACTTCCTGATCACTACTCCCTGTCTTAAGTTAGGTCACTCCTTCAGAATCTTTACCCGAACAATTCTTTAAACCCACCAGTACTTCCAGCCTTTTGATCTCTTACTTTTTTCTACTCCCCATTCTTACCTTAAATTTTGTAGTTGATCATTATAATAATTCCCATGTGTTTCCTTCCTTTTCTTGCTGAACCCAATCTTGCTTAAGTCCTGCTCTGTCCTCTGTACCCACAACCATGCGACTGTGTACTGATAGATTACAATACACAGCCTTTCTGACTGGTGTTACTTAAATTCATGACTGCAAACCACAAGCAGACATTTAATAGTGCCAGACATCATACTGTTTTGTTTTCATTTATACTTTTATTCTCCAGATTATCATTTTAATATTTTCTCATATCTTCTCAAATCCCCAAGGCCTCATGCATGGTCTTCACTTTTAGTTACTTCCTTCTCTACCCAGAAAATTGAATCAATAAGAAAACAACTTCTGCCATCTAATTTTAATAAATCCTTCAAAATATGTCTGTAGTTTGACTACCTTTCATCACCTGTTATCATACTTTGTTAGAACTAAGTCTTTCTTGCCTGTTTTACTGTAAGAGCCCCTAACTGGTCTATATGTTTCTGAGTGATCTTTTAGGACCATTTCAGATTTTATCCTTTCTCTACTCAGAATCTTACAGTGACTCCTTATGCTATTTAGATGTTGATTGAAGGATCTATGTAATGTGGACTTTTGTGAAGTGTTGTTGGCTTGATGCTGCTCATTTTGTTTTAGCCAAATTAGCTTCCTCCCTGTGAAGGCCCCAAATTATTTTGCCTAGGGGCCTTTGTTCTGGCTTTTTAAAAAAAAATCAGAATGGGGCCGGGGAGTTAGCTCAGTGGTTCCAGTGCCTGTCTTGCAAGTGCAAGGGTCCGGGTTTGATTCCCCGGTAACCACATAACAATACTGGGTGTGGAGACCCACACCCAGCAGCAACCAGTACCACATACCACAGTGCCGGGCGTGGTGGCTCACGCCTGTAATCCCAGCACTCGGGAGGCAGAGGCAGGAGGATTGTGATGTGAGTTTGAGGCTGAGCTCAGGGCCAGCCTGAACCACAAAAGCGAGACC
>PVIR01012491.1:0-44583 GCA_004026965.1 Petromus typicus
AAAAAAAAAGTGCTGATTCTTGTCTCTTACCTATCTTTCATTTTTCCTAGCTTTCATGGCATTTTTCAGTATTTTGTTTCTCAATTGTGAAATAAGCCTAAGAAATAAAACCCTCCAACAGCACTTGACAGAGGAAATCAAGAGACTCAGTGACAGTTTACTGGATGACGACAACAATAACAACACCACCTCAACAGCTATGTTTCATCCCTCCTGGGGGTTCAGAAGGGAAATACCATCAGAGCAAAGACAAAAATTTATAGTTCTCTGGTACCACCTGGGGCCTTCCCGGCTTCAGGTCAGAGCAGCAGCCCAGGGAGTGCAGGACCACTTACCTTGGCCTGCCTTCTGCAGACTCACTTCTGGACAACACCCCCTAATTTAGGATTGCAATGATCACCTATGTGATAAAGCTTCTGACTTCAAACTGACATCCTTAGTCATGTGAGGGCCCAGAAAAACTTCTTCATGAAAAGCTCCTTATCTGTCAAAGGTGTGTCCTAACTTCACAAGCCTTAATAGAGGAGCCTGATATTTTTTCCAAAAAACAAATCCATCCTAACATATTCCTTCAATCAATCAATCAGGAAGCAATCTTCTTTAGGACCAAAGTGTGCCAGTTCCTGAAACAGTGAACAACTATGTAGGAATTACATGCTGACAAGACAACAAATGAGCCCAACGCCAGGCATGGCATCATGTCCTACCTGTTGGATGGAACTGCACAAATTCTAAGTCCTGGCAGGGAAGGCCAGCCCTGGTAACCATGGCTGTGCCGTCACCAGTGCTGGTATGGGCAGAAGTGCAGCTGAAATAGGTCCGTCCATAGCCTCTGAAAATGACAAGAACGTAGTGACTACACACAGCAGCAAATACCAGGACTTCCTTACTCAGAAGACCACAGAACCTACAGAACAGCCTCAGGCGCAGTTTGTGTACACGTTCTCTATGCAAATACTTGTGCATATACCACATACAACATGGGAGGCCATGCCTGTGACTATGGCCCTGAGATTAGTCCTACTGGGACTGAGAAGGGAGGCTCATTTGTATTTTGGTACTATGTGCCATTTGAATGATTTCCCTGGTAATAGCTAGATTAGTTCACGTTTTTTTTTTTTAGGTTTTTTGAGACAGGGTCTCGCTTTGTGGTTCAGGCTGGCCCTGAGCTCAGCCTCAAACTCACATCACAGCAATCCTCCTGTCTCTGCCTCCCAAGTGCTGGGATTACAGGTGTGAGCCACCACACCCGGCACTGTGTTATGTGGTACTGGTTGCTGCTGGGCGTGAGTCTCCACTCCCACTATGGTATGTGGTCACCAGGGAATCGAACCCGGGCCCTTGCGCTTGCAAGACAGGCGCTGGAACCACTGAGCTAACTCCCCGGCCCCTTGTTTTGTTTTTTGAGACAGGGTCTCACCCTATAGCTCAGGCTGGTCAGGCTAGCCTCAAACTTACAGTGATCCTCCTGAATCAGCTTTTTAAGTGCAAGGATTATAGGCATGAACCAACATTTCTGGCAAATGTATCTTATTTCTATAATGAAAATTTTAAAGTGTTTGGGCTTTTCAGGGTTTTTTATTCCTTTTTCTCCATTTTGTTGATATAACTGATAAAAATTGTATGTGTGTGTCTGTTATGGTTTGTTATCTAGATGTCCCGCCTAAGTCTTATTTGGTTACAAGTGGCGCTTTTCAGAGGTCAGTGGGTATAGGTTATGTGATGCTGGGGTTGTTCATGGGGCAATGCTAAGATTAAGGCTGATCTACACTGAGTGTGAGCCTAGATAAGAGATAAGGTGCAGAAAGAGGGTTGTCACTGGTTGCTTGCTGCTTTTGCTGCCTTCTTTCTGCCATGGGAACTGTTCCTCTTCTATAATGCTCGTCAGCCGTCATCCTGCCTTAGAGCCAGGGCATTATGGACTGAAACTTTACAACTTGTGAGCAGAAATAAGCTTTTTCTCCTTTAACTTTGGGGGTTGGGTATTTCCTCTCAGCAACAAGTAACTAAGACAGTGTTGAACAAGATTAATACAAGTATATGTATATACTATAAAGTAACTACCCATAATCAAAAGTTAACATCTATCATCTCACCTCATTATCATTTTTTGTGATGTGAACCCTTAAGACTCTGAGCAAATTTATGTATGTTATTATCCCTAACCAGAATTCTGTGTGCATGAAGTCTCAGAACTAATTTATCTTATGCTTCAGATTTAGGGCTCTAGCTAATTCCCCTCATACCTGCATTCTGACAACCACCATTTTACGGTTTCCGAGATTAACATTTTTGGATTTTATATAAAATGAAAACCAGGCAGTATCTGGCTATTTCACTTAGCACAATGTCTTCTGGGTATATCCAAATTGTCTCAAATAAGATTTGCTTCTTAGTGATGATAAATACTCTAATGAGGGCCAGGGATTTAACTCAGTGGTTCAGGTGCCTGTCTTGCAAGCGCAGGACCTGGGTTCGATCCCCAGTAATCACATACAATACTGGGTGTGGAGACTCATGCCCAGCAGCAATCAGTACCACATACCACAGTGCCGGGCGTGGTAGCTCACGCCTATAATCCCAGCACTCGGGAGGCAGAGGAAGGAGGATTGCTGTGATGTGAGTTGGAGGCTGAGCTCAGGGCCAGCCTGAACTACAAAGCAAGACCCTGTCTCAAAAAAACCTAAAAAAAAAAAAAAAAACTATAATGAATGTGGGCATGAAGACACTGTCAGGATGTGCTGGCTTCACTAACTTTGGATACATACCCGGGGTAAGACTGCTGGATCGTATGGTAGCTCTATTTATAGTTTTTGAGGAAACATTCACACTACAATTTATATGCACACCACTAGTCTAGGAGGGTTCCCTTTTCTTAATGTTCACATCAACACTTGTCATCCTTTGCCTTTTTACTATTAGCTAGCCATACAAGTATGAGGCATTATCTCCTTGTGGTTTAGCTTTGCATTTCCTGAGTGATGTTGAATACCTCCTCATAAATCTGTGGGCTACATGTGTGTCTTTGGAAAAATGTCTATTCAGTTAGGTTATCTGGGTATTTTTCCTGTTTAGTTGTATTAATTCATTGTATATTTTTAATATTACCCTTTTACTAGGTATGTGGTTAATATTATAATCTAACTTACTGGCTGCCTTTCATTTTGCTGATTGCTCCCTTTGCTATGTAGAAATTTCTTAATTTTAAAAATGGTAAAAACAGCAGTATAGAGTGAAATTCAGTCATTTTTAGCATGTGCACAAACAGGATATTTCTATTCCAGAAGTCAGTATCCATAGTAACTATGAGAACCAGAAAAGTAACACCAGAACACATCCTGTGACTCACTAGGCTGTGTGACTCACCAGGATGTTTTCTTACCTAGAAGCAAAGAGGATAAGACAAGCCATGTGATCCTCAGTTCCCTCCTGTTACACCTGGTGACAGCCTCTGGTATGACTGAGTTATGTATGGGCTCTGGTTACCTCTATCTCGACAAGATGAGGTGCCAAGGCTTGGGAAGATTGTCTCCCTCATAAGGTTTTATCAAGACTATGTCTGAATCATTATTCTAAAATAAATATTTTAGAATATTATAAAAATTAGATTCATACCCTGTAGCAACAACCGTGTTCTTTGCTCTTAGTCGATGTATGGATCCATCTTCTATGCACAGTGCAATCACACCACGGCACTCCCCGTCTTCCATCAAGAGATCCAAAGCAAAATACTCTACAAAATAGCTGGTATCATATCGTAGAGACTACAAGAAAAAAGATCCCACATTTTGAATTGCATTTAAAGTTAGTGTTAAACCAACAATCATTTAAAATGTGAATGATTAAAACATGTGATCATATTAAGAGCTTAAGCCTGTTAATAGACAAGGTAAGTCTAAAGAGATGTTGGGGTTGAAATAAGTCACAAGCTGTACCTCACATTGGATTCAATCCTAAATACTCTAAAAAGATAAAAAAGCATTCTGCTTTTTAGCACTACATAGGAAATGTATGAACAACGTACACATGACGATGCATTTTCACAGAGACTATAGCAGGTTCTGAACAGCTCCATGTTGACAACACATGCTTTGTTTCAATACAACCTTCAGAGGCATTCCAGCTCTCCTTTGACTGCATTAAGCACTGAATGCCCTCAGAATTTGGTACCACAGTGAGGCCAAGGGTGACTCAGACCAGAGTTTCTGGCCACATGTGGCAACTTTGTTAATAAAACATTCCATTCAGCTCCTCAGGGCCAGGGACTTAGCTCAGTGGTTCTGGTGACTGCTAGTTTGATCCCTAGTACAAAAAAAAAAAAAAAAAAAAAAAAAATCACACCTCCAATTCAGCTTCTCAGTCACACCAGCTGCAATTGCAAGGGCCACACAGGGCTAATGCCTGCTCTGTGGAATAGTCCAGATAACTGCATTTCTACGTCCACAGAGGTGAACACTGCACAGCACTACTGTGCTGGTCTAACAGTCCCTGGATGAATGTAACTGCCCTGGAAACCTGGACCAGCACCCAAAAGACAACTCTAGGGATAAGCAGGTCCTGCCACCCTGTCAACCACTGGGAAGGTACCAACCACTGGGAAGGCACTGGTGTCCTCTAATACCTGTGCTGTCATCCACATACAACAGAGTTCAGGATGTTGATGCTCTGACTATGGCAAAATGGGTCCTGAATGCCCAGTGATGATGTCTCTCAAGTCATCCTCCAGTTTAAAGCTAAGTATTAAAATAAGTCAGTCAGTCTGGGAACGCAGAAGCAATGGAAGAACCTTAGTATATCTGCTGTTTTTCACACTTGTAGTGTGATGGAACAAAGGTCCAACCAACCAATTGTATACAACAATTACTAAGTCAATTTTCCAAAACAGACAGACGAAATAATATGTTTCTTAATAGCATAATACAATGCTTCCATATTAACAATATGTTATGCTTTTTCAGCAATGACTGAACTAAACTCCTTGTTGTCCTCTAAGCCATTCCCCTGGTCACCACAGGCCTTGTCTGACCAGACCACACGCCATCATGTCCTGGATGCAGGCACCTCACCCTTCCATACAGGGTGTGCAGGAGAGAGTGGCCAGTCCGATCAGCCACACAGCAGCACCGGTGCGCCTGTCCACCTTTTCCATACTTGAGGCTCTGCCCACCAAATGCACGCTGGTAAATCCTCCCATCTTCAGTTCTGCTAAATGGCATGCCATAATTTTCTAGCTGTGAAACAAGAAAAAACAAAAGCTTATTGCTTTAAAGCAGTAAAGACACTTAGGGCTAATTTACCCTAAACAATTTTAACACAAATCTACAAACCCAAACTAACATATTCTGACAAAAATCAATACTTCAGAAAAAAAGTTTCCTTGTTAACTACACTGAACACATAGTTTATGGCTGTTTTTTAAATTTTATGAGATAGGGTCTAGCCTCCAACTCTCGGCAATCCACCTGCCTCTGCCTCCCGAGTGGTGAGACTACAGGCATGAGCCACCATATCCAGCTCAAGTTTTCCTTGTCAGCTCAGTTCATTGTGACTCTTTTTTTCTGAGACAGGGTCTCGCTTTTGTAGTTCAGGCTGGCTCTGAGCTCAGCCTTGAACTCATAGCAATCCTCCTGCCTCTGCCTCCCCGAGTGGTGGGATTATAGGTGAGAGGCACCGAGCCCAGCACTGTAGTATGTGATTCTGATTGCTCATGGGCTTGAGTCTCCACGCCCAGCATTGTTGCATGTGGTTACCAGGGACTGAACCCTGGCCCTTGCACTTGCAAGGCAGGCGCCAGAACCACCAAGCTAAATCCCTGGCCTTCACTGTGATTCTTTTAGCTTCTTCAATTCCTTCAATTTTTTTCTTTTTTATATCACTAGGAATTAAACTCATCCTCCTTTCTATTCCTTTCTAGGGATTCTTTTGTATTACAAACAGACTGCCTGAGAAGATCTGAGACCTACTTGTACATTACCTCAATCACAGAGGCAGGGGCCTGCTCTGTCATGTAATGGATGGCGTCCTGGTCTCCTAGCCAGTCAGAGCCCTTCACGGTGTCATAGAAGTGCCATCTCCAGTTGTCTTCTTCCATGTTCCCCAAAGCAGCATTGATTCCTCCCTGGAAACACATGGGGTTTTTTTGTTGTTTTTAGGTATTTTGAGACAGGGTCTTGCTTTGTAGTTCAGGCTGGCCCTGAGCTCAGCCTCAAACTCACATCACAGCAATCCTCCTGCCTCTGCCTCCCGAGTGCTGGGATTACAGGCATGAGCCAACACGCCCAGCACTGTTGGTGCTGATTGCTGCGGGGCGTGAGTCTCCACACCCAGTATTGTATATGGTTACTGGGGATCGAACCCAGGTCCTGCACTTGCAAGACAGGCGCCGGAACCACTGAGCTAAATCCCCTGCCCGAAACTCATGTATTTTTTGTAAGCCATGACTGGAGGCCCATTTGCATTTTCTAGCTCTCACCTCCCAAGAATCTGACTCAGATCCTTGCGCTGTAGCCCTCTGTGAGACTGAGGACAACAGAAAGGACAGGTCCCAAGCCACAACTCTTCCCAAGACTAGCCTGGGTACTTAATTCCTGGAGTTGATACAGACTTTCCCAGGACCCTTAAGAAACCTGAGGAAGAGGGTACAAATGCACTCTACCAACCCATCAGGTAATTTTATGACAAAACGTTTCTGATAGCACATCTTGCACCTTATTTTTTTTGTCTATATATAGGCAGCATCTCATCTTACCCTTACAGAGTCAGTGAATGCGGCAGTATAGGGATCCTCTTCTTCCCCAAGTTTCGATTCCTACTCTTTTTAGATAATCTCTGCTTTATTACAGCATACAGATATGATCTGAAATTTTTCCCCCTAAGAATTCACACGTTAGATGTGTGATTTCCCAGTATAATGATGCTAAGAAGAGGTACAAAGACTTTGGGAGGCTGTCTCCTTACAATGGACAGAGGTAGTTCTTATGGGACCCCTGGGTAGCTCCAGCTAGAGAGTGCCATGAAAGAGCAAGGGTGTCCCCCCCATTTGCTGGTTTCCCATCCAGCCATGTAACTTCTTCTTTTCAGACATACACTGTGCTGCTCTCCTCCATGACAGGATGCAGCCAAGGACATCCTCACCAGAGGCCAAATGCATGGTACCTGATCTTAGCCTTTCAGCCTCCAGAACTTTGAGTTTCACAAACAGAACAAAAGCTAATTTTCTTTCCATCCTCCAACTCCTCCAGTTATAAACTCAAAACAATCTTGATTTTAAAAAAAAGTTAATTTTCACAGTAATAGCAAAATATAGAGCTATCTGAAATAAAAGATGCAGTATGGCATGCACACAATCAATGCCAGCTGGTATGCAACTGCTATCAACACGAAAACCAGGGTGCAGACTGGTCTGATGAGACTTCCCAGTTCTCTCTGGAATCTCCAGACTCCCGTCTGGTTTTATTCTTCTCCTAGATAAACCTTCTCAAGAGCTGGAACTCAAGCTGAGCTATTCTCTTTCCACTTCTCACTTGTGTGTTGCCTCAACATTTATAACAGTAGTTCAAACATGTTCATAGCTACTTTTCCTTGTAGATCATGATTACTTCAAAGGCATATTCATTCTTTAGCTTCAAAACAGCTTTAAAATAAGTTATCTGTGCAGTGCAGTGCCTGAAGCCTGTGGTAGAGGCTATTCCCAAAATCAGGCATTTCTTTTTCTGACTCCAAAAAACCACTATACACCCTGTCTTCTCCGTGAGAAAACAGTCAATCAAACATGTCTTTAGCATGCTACCTGTATAAATAGTTGGTATTACCAACAGCAAGCCAAGAATACCATAAAACCATAAAACCACTGTATATTTTTCTAGCTTATTTGTTTTCCTATCCTGCACATCCCTGTCATCATCAAAGTTCATGGCCATCCATACCTAACAAATGCTATGGTCAAGTGGACCCCAAAGGCCATGCTAAGTCTGCCTCCAAGCTACAGTGCTACTGGGAAGGGCTGAGACCTTCAGGTGAGGCCTTGCTGGAGGTTAGGTCAATAGATGTATGCTCTTGAAGGGGAATGGAACCTAGTCAGTCTATTCCTTTCTCTTTCCCTACTGCCATGCAGTGAACAGAGCTCTATCACATGCTCCTCTCATGATGTTTTGTGATACCACAGGCCCAAAGCAAAAGAATAAATGATCATGGATTGAAATCTCTTGAACCCAATAGCCAAAACAAATTTCTCATGTGTTTATACTGAGTATCTCACACATTTTGTCACAGTAATGGAAAAGTAACTAAAAGAAAAGGCCTGTCTTCTGCAAACCAGGCAACTGTTGGGAAGCAAAGCAAAACACAATGAAGATGAGTAGCAGAAGAGATGGTCAGATGCTCCAGCCTCACGAGGTTCCCAGGAAGAAGTTCCAAGCAGTGACCCTAAACTTAGAGTAAGCTCAATGGGCACTGATAATGTGGCTGATACCCAGTGAGGCAAACAAAGCTGCACCTACATAGGACCTGGAGGGCATCAATACTTTGTCTTACCTGTGCTGCAACAGTGTGTGACCGAGTAGGAAAGAGCTTTGTAAGGCATGCAGTATTAAAGCCTGCCTCAGAAAGGCCAAATGCAGCTCGCAAGCCTGCTCCTCCAGCACCTACCACAACTGCATCAAATTCGTGATCCACTACTGGGTACTGAGTTGAAATCTGGAAAAGAAAATTCAGCTGTTAACTACACACTCAACTGTGCCAAACATTAAGGCTAGTATTATAGCAGATTAGCCTGAAGAAAATGAAGTCAAAACCAAAAGGAAAGAACATGTACTATGCAGAGGCTTTGCATGATGCCTCAAGTGAAAAAGGGATCAATAATCAGATTTTATGGTCTGCTCTGGGGACCAGGAAGCTCTGCTCTAGATAGAGGTATGTCTTCAAATATCAGTTTTGTTTTCTAAGAAAGCAGAACATGCCACTAAATAGGAAAACTTGTATGTAGGTGGCTACACAATCTTATTCCTTCTTTGGAGATAGGGTCTAGCTACTCACTATGTAGCCCAGGCTGGCCCTGAATTCACAGCATTCCTTTTGACTCAGCCTCCTGAGTACTATAATTCTTTTTTTTTTTTAAATAGCATATTGCTATATATTTCAGACTGGGCTTAAAATCACTACGTAGCCCAGGCTGGCCTGGAATTCATATTGATCCTCCTGCCTTAGCTTCCTGAGTGTTGGAATTAGAGGCATGTATCAATACATGCCAACTAAGTATTATTACACTAAAAATACTTTAAGCATGCATGGATGCCCACGGGTATTTTTCTTTAAATATGTGCAATACTCAAATACACTGAAAAAAATGAATAGTTTAATAGTCATCTAAATCAAGAAAGCTGTTCATAACGGAGCAAAACAACATGAACTTACTGAATCTGAAACTTTAGCAGACGCCTTCTTATTCCCATCAACAGTGAAGTGAAACCCCCGGGCATGTGTTTCTAAGGCTGCTGGCCACTGCTGAGACACAAACATGGTACCGTCTTGAAGGAATGATAGAAGCAGAGGGGTAGATGATTAAAATTGTCCTAAATCACAATCTGTGTTCCAGTTCCACTTGCTCTCTAAAAGTGCCCCTGGGGCCCTCACTCTGATGAGCAGACTCAACTGGCAAGTATTAAGCCTCCAGTTTACTATATCCAAATTTGGCACTCCAGCAAAACCTGCTGGGTAATGCTTGCTTCCCAACAGGATACTTAGACATGAAAAAGGAATTTTCTCTTCAATATTTACTTTCTTTTTTTTTTTTGAGACAAGGTTTTGCTTTGTAGTTTAGGCTGGCCCTGAGCTCAGCCTCCAACTCACATCACAGCAATCCTCCTGCCCCTGCCTCCCGAGTGCTGGGATTACAGGCATGAGCCACCATGCCTGGCACTGTGGAATGTGCTGCTGACTGCTGCTGGGCGTGAGTCTCCACACCCAGTATTGTATGTGGTTAACGGGGATCGAATCCAGGCCCTTGTGCTTGCAAGACAGGTACCGGAACCACTGAGTTAACTCCCTGGCCCAAGTTAGGAACTTTAAAGCAGCTGTTAATATAATCACAGCATGTGACTGGGCAGCACATTTACTAGAATCACAATATTGATTAAAATGATCATTAAAAACATTTGCAGACTTTATCAAAATTATTGTCAGCATCTAATTTCCAGACATTTCTCAGCTATCAAAAACTAATTTTTCTTTGGTGCTAATCTGATATTCTTGTTCATTAGATGACTCTAGTTCTCCAGGAAAAAGTCAATATTGAATGCCAGTACATATACTTGAGGACAAAATTTTCATAGGAGAAACTATCTTTATCCTGTTCTCATATTAGTCTTAAAAACCCAATTTGGAGGACTTGTGCCTCAATTTGTCACCTCTATCTTGCCACTGTAAGGTACATAACCAAAGGACAGCTGTGAAGACCAATGAAGATAGCTCAGGTAGAATGTTAGCAGCCAACAGCTGAAAAAACTAAAGGTTGAAAAAGATCACTTCCCATCAGGTCACTAGGCCATGAGGAAAGGAAAGGGATATATACACCCTGATCTCTTGCTGTCTTGCTATGTTGTCTATGCTGGGTTCAACTGTCTAAATAACACATTCTTTTTTTTTTTTTTTTTTTTTGTACGAGGGATCAAACTCTGGACCTTGTGCTTGCAAGGAAGGGGCTGGAACCATTGAGCCAAATCCCTAGCCCTTCCTGTTGTCCTTATTTATTTTCCTTTTCAACTGGAAGCTCAGTACTAGAATTTTTGCCATATGTAATGATCACACTCATCACAGGGAATTTGTAGGTACAAATCCTGTAGGTACATATCTTATTTTATTTTTCTCCATTACCCTTTTCTCTCTTTATCCTTCTTTCTCTCATTTCCCTCCCATTTTTTCCATCACTTTTTAAAAAATATCTTTTCCCTTCCCACGGAACATGTTCAATATCCCATTTTGCTCCTTATTTTCAGTTTCTCACACAAGAGAAATATAGTTAAACTTTTGTGTCTGATTTCACGAGATATATCTATTTACCTAAAAAATTTCTCAAGTTTTCCTTTTAGGGTAGAGTAGTACTCCATAGTATGTAAAAAAAATCTCACTTTTTAATCCATTCAACCATTGATGGGCATATGGGTTCTTTTTAAGACTTAGTTATTACAAATTGTGCTATTAATAAGGGGTATGCATGCACACATACTTATCACTGCGGTTTGATGTTTTTAATTATTTTGGGAAGACATCTAGAAATGGACCAGATGGGTCAAACAGAACCTCTACTTTCAGGTTTTTGAGGAATCTTCCTACTATTTTCCATAGGGGTTTTATCAATTTTCACTCCCACCAACAATGCAGAAGTGTTCCTTTCTCCTCACAGACTCATAAGTATTTGTTTATTTTTTGTTGTTGTTTTTTTTTTTTTGAGACAGGGTCTCACTTTGTGGTTCAGGCTGGCCCTGAGCTCAGCCTCAAACTCACATCACAGCAGTCCTCCTGCCTCTGCCTCATGAATGCTGGGATTACAGGCGTCAGCCACCATGACCAGCACTGTGGTATGTGGTACTGGTTGCTGCTGGGGTGAGTCTCCATGCCGAGTATTGTTATGTGGTTACCAGGATTGAACCCGGGTCCTTGTGCTTGCAAGACAGGCGCCGGAACCACTGAGCTATATCCCCGGCCCTTGTTGTTTGTTTTTTGATGACAGCCATTCTTTCTGGAGTGATATACAATCTCAGTGTTGTTCCAATTTGCATTTCATTAATGACCAGTGATGCTGAACACTTTTTCATAATTTACTTGTTTGCAATTCATCTGAGAAGTGTCTATTCATTTTAGATGCTCATTTTTAAATCAAGTCTTTAAATTAGGGTGTCTGATATTTTTGAGTTCTTCATATACTCTGGTATTAGTCCTGTGTCCGAGGAGTATCTGGTAAAAAATTTTTTTCCCATTCTGTGGGTTGTTATTGTTTATCATTCTGTTGGTGGTTTCTTTTTCCGCAAAAAACCTTCGTGTAATCCCAGGTGTTGATATATTTCCTGTGTGATCAAATTTTTGTTCATGAAGTCTTTGCATATACCTATATCTTCTACCGAGTCTATCTTCCAGCAAATTGAGTTTCTATCTTAATGTTTAGATCTTTGATCCATTTCGATTTGCTCAGTGCATGATGAGTGCATGATGAGATATTAGTCTCTGTTTAATCTTTGACATGTGAAAAGTCATTTGTCCTAGCACCATTCATTAAAGACATTATCTTTCTTTCAGTGCAGATGTTTGGCCCCTTTCTTAAAAATAGCTAGCTGAATGTACTTGGAGTTGTTTCTGCGTCTTGTACTGTTCCACTGATCTCTCATTTATTCTTTCTGTCAGTAATAAGCTATTTTTATCACTGTAGAGGTAGAATTTTTCTATTCCAGCCTAGTTAAAAGACAACCAATCTTGGTACACAGTGCACCAGGCACCAGTCCTGAGTAAGGATATCCCATTCTGCTCCAATCATAGCCTAACCATCTATCAAATCCTAAGGAATAGAGCTAGTTATTGCAGTTTTTAAGCCCAAAGGCCTTCTGTTTAAGGTTGGCTGTCAACTACTTTTCACATTTAATTGAATGCAATTTTAAAATCTCAATTTCAAAAAAGAGAAAATTGCCGTTATAATTACGAGTCTAATGCAAGTCAGCACTGTTCAATGCCGTGGCTCTTACTGGGATTCTAATTTTGTAATTAAATTGTTAGGTAGGTGGGTGGGCCTATTCACCTCAAAGAACCAAATAATGAAACTATACAAATTCCTTTTGCTTAAATAAAACACTAAAAGACTGCTGCTAAATATGTCACTGTAGAGTGAGGATTCGAATACAACCACCAGAGAGGAAAGACTCAGAAAAGATAATCCCTACCTTCATTCTCCGTTGCAGCGGCTCCATGACCCGCTACAACTCTCCCAGCAAAACGCGTCCCGCTTCCCCATATGATGGTGTGCTTGTGTTTCCCGGTTTTAAAAAAAGTGCACGGAGGCTACCACATCCTAAGATAAAAGTTCCCCACTTTTGCCCCTCCAGTCCCGCTGCCCCTCACGCCTTTGACCTTGACGAGCGTGTCTCCAGGCCCAGGACGAGAGTGGCAGGGGTGTAGCGGAGCGGTGAGCCGCGACTTCCACCAGGATAAAGCAGCTCTAGGGCGCAGAACCTTTCTGGTTGATCCCAAAGAACGGGGGGGGGGGGGTCGCAGGACTAGGCATGCGCTCTGAGGGCTCTGCCAAAGGCTATCCAGCTTCCGCTCCTGCTGAAACCCTCAACCTCCACCAGGCTACCGCCCTCCCACAGCTCAACTCACCGCCCGGTACAGTGCCAGGCGCCGAGCGCGGAGAAACCGAGAAACCACTCCGACCCCTGCCATTTCTTCACCGACCGCAGAACACCGACGTCGAAACGCGCCTGCGCACCACGCCAGGTCCGCAACCGAGCATGGGGATCCTGCGCCTGCGCTTTGGGTCCTGTGGGGGGGGGCAGAGGGGAGGAGTCCCGCGCGCGCAGAGTACAGCCCTCGGGGTCTAGCTGGGGATGCCACGCCTGCGCAGAGCATGTCCTCGGACTGAGGATTTGGGGACGCCGGAAACTGTCGACAGGCTGTGGTAGGTCGGTCTGATTGGGCTCTGCTTAGGGGAGGGGTCGAACACCCATATCTTTGATGGCTTCTTGGGTGGTTTCCCGGTTTGCCAGGTCTGAGAAGTGGTCTGAAGGTCCTGACCGCCCGGCGACAGAGTAGTAGTGTCGTCGGCCCCTGCTTCAGGAGGCACCGCCTCTGGGGACGGCCTGTCTTGGCCCCAGCACCCGCCGACGGGAATGGAGGAGGTGACCCCCGGAGTCCAAGTAGACCCCAACCTTCCTCCAAGACCTAGCATCAGGAGTGGGCAGGGTGACCCCTGGGTGGGAGCGACCCCCAGTGGTGCCTCCAGACCTCAACTCTGGCACGGGCGGAAGTGATCGCCTGCATTTCCCAGCCCCAGACTTCCGGCGTAGGTGGGTTTAAGCTGCTGCGCGCCAGCGTCGAGGAGACGCCGACCGACCTGATCCAAAACTTTCGATGTTAATTTGGCTACGGGGAAATTTAAAGCTGCGTAGATCATGACTTGCAAGCCTTTTTGCTATCTTGCTCTGATTTTAACCATGTGATATAACCTAATTTTTATTTTTTAGTGTAGGTATTTTTGTAACAGCTGGAATCATATGTGGAATAAAGTAACAAAAAAAACCCAGTAACCTTAAGTAACTGTACTTAATATTAGATTATTAAAATCTTCTTATGCATTCTCTAGGAACCTAATTGTGAAGTATTAAGTTTACAATAAAGCAGTCCCATTTTAATGATGTTTATGGTTTTCAGTTTTTTTCTATTAGTAAATAAAAGCATAATTTATTTGAGCACAAAGCTTTATCTTTAGGGTTATTTCTTTAGGCTATGTGCCCCAGAAATGAACTTTATTGGTTGGAAGAAACAAGTATAACACAGCTGGCTGGCCCTCTGTAATGATAGGCTCTGCATCAGTAAATTCAGCTAACTGAAGATTATTTGGAGGAGGCTAGAGTGGCTCCGCACCTGCCTGGCAGGCGAAGGTTCCAAGTTCTATCCATGGTGTTAAAAAAAAAATGGTATTTTCCTCTTGCTATTCCTTAACAGTATCACACAACTGCTGACATGGTATTTATATCTAGTGTTGAGTGATACAGAGATGATTTAAATATTTGGTTAGGTATAATGTAAAGAGCAAAATAAAAGATGATAAATGGAAGTAGACTACGGATGGGAAAAAGATGTGAAGATGGAGAGAGGAGAGCTGGGAGAGAGGTAGTAAAAGTGATCAAGATGTGACAGATGCATGTAGTTGTTACATATATACATTAGTAAAAAGAGTATATGGGGGACTGGGGATTTAGCTCAGTGGTTTCAACGCAAGGTCCTGAGTTTGATTCCTGTTAAGCACCACAATGCCAGGTGTGCAGACTCATGCCCACCATCAATCAGCGTTACACACCACAGTTCCAGGGGTGATGGCTCATGCCTGTAATTCCAGCACTTAGGAAGCAGAGGCAGTAATCCTGCTGTGAGTTCGAGGCTAGCCTGGGCTACCTAGTGAGCTCAGGGCCAGCCTGAACTAGAAAGCGAGGTCCTGTCTCAAAAAAAAAAAGAAAAAAAAAAAAGTATATGAGTAGGTTACATACAAATACTATACCATTTAATTTAAGAGTTGAGCATGTAAGATTTTGGGTATCTGAGGTAGTCTTTGATCAGTCCCCTATCAATACAAAGGGATAACTACACTTCCTATACTTTTTAAAAAGTTAAGCAGTTTTAGTATCTTAAATTAGGTACTCTATAACTTTTAAAAATCCATGGTTACCAGAAACCCCCTAATTTTAAGTTCTGAGCCGTACAGTTGAGCCGTCTTTATATTGCCTATTATAGTTTTCTATTTTAAGTGTTAAATACCCAAAAACCTGAATTCCTTGTTTCTTACCTCATCATACTTAACTATTTTATGGTAGTTACATGCAAGCAAGCTGAAAGCTGTCAGGACTTTCCTTTGTGGGAACACTCACCTAGCATGGGTGCTTAGTGAACTAGTAGATTTATAGTACCTGTGACCTTCGACTGGGCTTGGAGTGTGTGCCCTAGGCCTGATGCAAAGACCTTTGTAATCCTATTAATGACTGCTGTTATGTCTTGTATTTAGATGTTCCCCCAAAGCTTCTTGCTTTTCCAGAGAGGATTGAACAGGACCTGTGATTGATTTGTCCTGGGGCTCAGCCTGAGGGCAGTATGATTAAAGGTGTGAGTGTTACCCACTGTAAGTAGTTGGAATAAGATACAAAGAGCAGAAAGAACTTTTAAACCCCTTTGTTACCTTTGTTATCTTGTGCACACTGAGTTGCTTCTCCTCTGTGAGGCCTTTTTGCCTTGAAACCTCTAAGACCTATAAAGCAAATAAACCCCTTTCCTTCCCACTTTGGGTGTCTCCACGAGGACAGAAAAGTAACTAACACAACTGCCTTGTCAGAAGGCAAGAGAAGTCCTCAGCCCTGTCCCCACCTTCCCCTCATGCAAGGCCTCTGTCCTTCCTGCCTTCCTCACACTTTGTGCTCAGAAAATGCTTTTCTCTAACATCTTGTCTGTTAGAATATAGTTCTTTGAAAACCAGCTTCTACAAAGCAGTATGCCTAGTGAGCTTACTTTGAGCTCTGTCAGAGTATCAGGACACACACACACACACACACACACACTCACACACACTCACACACACACAGTGGTTCCTTGCTTAACAACACAGATGCCATCTGAGAAATATGTTGATGAGAATTTTGACTTTATATGAACACCGTAGATTGTGCTTAGACATTGTAGGTTGGCTATATTACTAGGTCATAGTATCTTTTTCTCTCCTTTTTTTTTTTTTTTTCAATACTGGGGATTAAAGTCCGAGCCTTCTCACTGAACTACACTGTAGCGCTTTGAATTTTTTGACAAGGTCTTGCTAAATTGCCCAGGCTGGGCTTGCCATTATACTTGCCCTGCCTATAAGCCACAGGATTTTTTCTTTTTAGAAATAACCATAAGAGTGCAATGCTTCAAAGGAAATGACTATGAAGGAAATTTTCTCTAATTGTTAAATGCAATTCTTTTTTTAAAACTTTTTATTTTACTGGTACATTTTAGATATATATAATGATAACATTCATCATAGAGGATTTGTACCTGTACATAATATACTTCCTGCTGCTTTTTTCACCATTTCCCTCCCCTCCCTCCAGCCCCTCTTATCTACAAAAGCCTTGTTTCCATTTTTTTTTTTTGCCTCTATTCTTTTTTTCTTGTCCTTTCTTCCTTCATTCCCCTTTTCATTTGAGAATTTTCTTCCCATTTCTCAGTATCTATTATATATTTTGGTCATTATTTACTCTCTCGGTTTCTCATACTAGAGAAACCATGTGATATTTACATGCCTTATTTCACTTGAGTATGGTCTTCCATTTAGAAGAATAGAGCATCCATTTAGCTAGAAATGTCTCAAGCTTATCCTTTATGGCAGAGTAGTGCTCTCTTGTCTCAAAAACCCACATCTTTATCCATTCATCAGTTGATGGACATTCGGGCTGTTTCTTTTTTTTTAGGTTTTTTGAGACAGGGTCTTACTTTGTGGTTCAGGCTGGCCCTGAGTTGAGCCTCCAACTCACATCACAGCAGTCCTCCTGCCTCTGCCTCCCGAGTGCTGGGATTACAGGCATGAGCCACGACGCCCGGCAGCGTGGTATGTGGTACTGGTTGCTGCTGGGCGTGAGTCTCCACACCCAGTATAGTATGTGTTTTCCGGGGATTGAACCCGGGTCCTTGTGCTTGCAAGACAGGCTCCGGAACCACCGAGCTAACTCCCCGGCCCACATTCGGGCTGTTTCTAAGATTTATCTTTTATAAACTGTGCCACTGTAAATATTAGTGTGCGTATATCACTGTGGTATGATGCTTTAAATTCTTTTGGGAAGATACCTACCTCGAGGGAATGGACCTCGAGTTTTTTGAGGTATCTCCACACTACTTTCCACAGTGGTTGTACCAGTTCATACTTCCACGAACAGTGGAGGATTCCTTTTTCCTCACAGCCCTTCCAGCATTTGTTATTGGTTGATTTCTTGTTAGCCGCCATTCTTTCTAGAGTGAGATGATATCTAAGTATTGTTTTAATTTGGATGTTTTGAATGACCAATGATGTTGACTATTTTTTCATATATTTATTTGCCATTTCTACTTCTTCATATGAAAAATGTTTATTCATTTCAGATGGCCATTTTTGTATTGGGTCTTTAAATTTGAGAGGTTCTGAGTTTTTTGAGTTCTTCATATATTCTAGATGTTAGTCTTTTGCCTAAGGAACAGCTGGTAAATTTTTTTCTCACTTTGCAGATTTGTCTCTTCACTGTTTCTTTGGCTATGAAAAGCTTTTTAGTAAGATAAGATCCCAGTTGTTGATTCTTTGTCATATTTCCTGTGCAACTGAGATTTTCATAATGTCTTTGCCTACACTAATGTCTTCAAGAGTTATACCTTCCAGCAGATTTAGTTTATCTGTTTTAATATTTAGATCTTTGATTGATTTCAGTTTTAGCTTAGTGCATGGTAAAGATATGGATCTTGTTGTTTTGTTTGTTTTTTATTTGAAACAAGGTCTTACTTTGTAGTTAAGGTTCAGGCTGGCCCTGAACTTACTATGTAGCCCAGACTGGCCTTGAACTCATGACAGTTCTCCTACCTCAGCCTCCCAAATTCTGAGATTATAGGCATGTACCACTATGCCCAGCTTTGGGTTTACTTTAATCTTCGGCATGTGGTAAGCCAGTTTTTCCAGCACCATTTATTAAAGAGGCTATCTTTCTTCCAATGAAGGTTTTTGGCTCCTTTGTCAAAGATAAGGTGGCTGAGTATGTTTGGAATTGTTTTTGCATCTTCTCATGTGTTACATTGATTCCCAAGGTCTGTTTTTGTTGGTGGTGGTGGTGGTGGTTTTTTTTTCCCCCCAATAGCATGCTGTTTTTATCACAGTGGCTTTATAGTATTCTTTCAGGTCAGGGATTGTGATGCCCCCTGTCTTGCCTTCGCAGCCCAGAATTGCTTTTTTGATTCCAGGTCTCTTCTGGTTCCAAATGAATTTTAGAATTATTTTCTCTAATTTTGTGAGATATACTATTGATATTTTGATGGGGAACAGTTTTAGAATTATGATCATTTTCACTACATTGATTTTCCCCTATCGAAGAACAAGGAATCTTTCCAATTTTTGATGTCCTTTTCAGTCTCCTTTTTCAGAGTACTGTAGTTTTTAATAAAAATCTTTTACTTCTTTTATTAGATTGGTTCCTAGAAATTTATTCATTTTTTGGATGTTACTGTAAAGTATATAATTTCCTTAATTTCTGGGTGAGTTTGTTGACCATAGGATCTTATGGAATTATTGACCTATATGTGATTTACCTTTGACCAAAATAATGTTATGGCTTGCATGTGTGTATGTGTGTGTGTGTGTGTGTGTGTGTGTGTGTGTGTGTGTGCGCGCGCGCGCACACGTGGGGATATGCACAAGAGAGAGCATTTGTTTTTGTTTGTTTGTTTGAGACAGGGTCTTGTTGTGTAGTCCAGGCTGGTCTTCAGCTCACTGAGTAGACCAGGCTGGCCTTGAACTTGCAATGATCCCCCTGCCTTAGCTTCCCAAGTGCTGGGATTATAGGCATGTGTCACCAGCCCTTTCTTGTTTTTTTTGTGGGGGCGGGGGGTTTGAGGTAGGGTCTCACTCTATAATACAGGGTGGCTTTAAATTCACTTTAAATGAATTTATATGGCCACTTTATATGGCCCAGACTAGCCTTCAGCACACAGTGATTCTCCTGTTTCAATCTTTTAAGTGCTGGAGGTAATGAGGATTTGATGTATTCTAAGAAATTAGTATGAAAATTCAAACAGTGATCTCATCCAGAAACACCTCTCAGACCTATCTAGAATGATATTCAACCATGTATCTGAGCATTCATGGTTCAGTCAAGTTGACACATAAAATTAATCACCACAGAGTCAGGGATGTAGCTCAGTGGTGCATCACCTGCCTAGCAAGGCCCTGAGTTTAATTCCTGGTACAAAAGAAGAAAAAAACAGTCAGCCATCCCAGCAACCACATATTTAAGTTAACTTTCCCTATAGAACTTAGCATATTCTATCTGTGGATCACTTTTTTGAGATATGCCTTGCCCCTATTAGTGAGCTCTTCTTTTTTGAAAACTCATGGGATTCATTATTATGCAGCACCTAAGTAGAACTGAAAAATCTTTTTTTTTTTTTTTTTTTAGGTTTTTGGAGACAGGGTCTTGCTTTGTGGTTCAGGCTGACCCTGAGCTCAGCCTCAAACTCACATCACAATCCTCCTGCCTCTGCCTCCCGAGTGCTGGGATTACAGGCGTGAGCCACCACGCCCGGCACTGTGGTATGTGGTACTGGTTGCTGCTGGGTGTGGGTCTCCACACCCAGTACTGTTATGTGGTTACTGGGGAATCGAACCCGGGTCCTTGCGCTTGCGAGACAGGCGCCGGAACCACTGAGCTACCTAAATATGTCTCAACCGACCAAAGTAGAGGATGTAATCATGTTGGCACTATTTTATTCTCTCATTTTTTCAAGGTTTATCTCCATGAATAATTTAAATGATCCTCCAAATTGGAATATCCGGCCCAATACTAGAGCTGATGGCGGTGATGGAAGCAAATGGAATTATGCCCTGTTGGTACCAATGCTGGGGTTGGCAGCTTTTCGTAAGTCATGATTTTCTGACATTTGTGTTTCCTGGGCTAAAGTTATGGAGCCTTGCTCAGCCCTTGTGAGGGTGTGGCACCTGAAGACTGTAGCTTTGAAACTGTACAGGTTTATCCCAGTTTTATTCCATATAGTGGTTTTCCTCAAACTCAGGTTTATCTGTCCCTGAGAATAACTAGTTATGTTTACCTCAGGACATTGTGATGATTAAGATAAAAAGTATTTAGAAGTATTTTGTATGGAATGTTTCTCAATAACTGTGTACTACCCTCCATAGCTTTTTTTTTTTTTTTTTTTTAGGTTTTTTTTAGGTTTTTGGAGACAGGGTCTCGCTTTTGTGGTTCAGGCTGGCCCTGAGCTCAGCCTCCAACTCACATCACAATCCTCCTGCCTCTGCCTCCCGAGTGCTGGGATTACAGGCGTGAGCCACCACGCCGGGCACTGTGGTATGTGGTACTGGTTGCTGCTGGGTGTGGGTCTCCACACCCAGTATTGTTATGTGGTTACCGGGGAATCGAACCCGGGCCCTTGTGCTTGCAAGACAGGCGCCGGAACCACTGAGCTAACTCCCCGGCCCCTACCCTCCATAGCTTTAGGACTCTAAACTCCTTTGTCTTGTTTGCCTTCATGAAGACTGATGGGGGAAAAAAGGCCTAAAGAACATGTGGATAGTTTTCTAATGTGTGGACAGTATTGGGGAAATTAGTCTTGGGAGACTTTGCCTATAAACCCTCTGTACATCCTAGACAGAAAAACCCTTATCTGATTTGACTTGGCCCTGCAGGGGTCCTCACCACTAAGCAAACTTACAACACTCCAGCCTGTGACTTGCATCCGCAGCCATGATTAATCTACTGGTATGGAGAAGTTTATAAAATTTTCCTCTCATACTCTGATTCTGGTTGTCATCAAAGACTATGAGAAACTGAAAAACTGGGTGAAAGAAAAGCAGAACCCACCCTCTGTGTGTAGTGATCATTTTGCTTGGATTTCGCAACTGAACAAGTTGTTGATAGAAAAAGTAGAGGCTGACAATCAGGGGTCTTCACAGTTGGAATCTGGGAGGTGCCTCCAGCCGTCCAGATTCAACCCTGTGGGAGCCATCTAAAGGGTCACAGAGCACTATGCAACACCAGTAGAGGCTACTGCTGCGAGTGGCTAGGATGGATGGTAGACTTCCACTCAAGATGTAGCCTGGTAGGTTTAAATCACACTAATATAGTAATTATCTGGCTTTTAGGCTGAGAAAGGACCTTTGGTTTTCCATTTTTCACATTCATTATAGCTTTGATAGCAGCTCATAATCATTTTCAAATTCTTGCCTTGTCTTGGACATTCATAATGCTTTCTGTCCTTGAGAAAGGTTGAGGATGTGATAAGAGACAAAATTTAATAAAAAAGCTCATATACACTTTACTCAGGTACTCCTGGGCAACATCTTAGAGAACATAGAACTAGATACTGATGTCAGCAGAGCATGTCATCCTTCATAGCCATTCTTCATTCTGTTCCCTCAGTCCAGAATATCATGTAGGTAACAGAATTATGTTGTGTGCATGACCTTTGGGCTGGAATTTTTCACTCAGCATGAACTCTGAGACCCATGTAGACTGTTCCTTTCTCTACAACTCATTGATCATTCCTACTACCAGGCAATTCATCTAATCATTTTTCTGCATAAAACATCTGGATCATTTCTAGTTTTTGGCTACTATGAGTAAAGTATTACTAGTGTTCTAGTACAAGTTTTTGTATGAACTTAGATTTTCAATTCTTTTGGGTAAATGGCCACAAGTGCAGTTGCTGGGTTTTACAGGCGTGGTACAATTAGAATTTTTTGGTTATTTATTTATTTATTTTGAGAAGGGTCTTGCTTTGCAGTTCAGGCTGGTCCTGACATCAGCCTCAAACTCAGCAAACCTCCTGCCTCTGCCTCCTGAGTTCTGGGATTACAGGCATGAGCCACCATGTCCAGCATTGTGGTATGTGGAACTGATTGCTGGTGGGTGTGAGCCACCATGCCCACGTTCTTGTATGTAGTGGTATGATTAGTTTTTAAGTTTTTAAAAGCCTAAACTGTTTTCCCAGGTGGCTTTCTATTTTTTTTTTAAGGGTTTTTTTTTTTTTTTTTTTTAGGTTTTTTGAGACAGGGTCTCGCTTTGTGGTTCAGGCTGGCCCTGAGCTCAGCCTCCAACTCACATCACAGCAATCCTCCTGCCTCTGCCTCCCGAGTGCTGGGATTACAGGGGTGAGCCTGGCACTGTGGTATGTGGTATGTGGTATGTGGTACTAGTTGCTGCTGGGGTGAGTCTCCACGCCCAGTGTAGGTATGCGGTTACCGGGGATCGAACCCGGGCCCTTGCGCTTACAAGACAGGCGCCGGAACCACTGAGCTATATCCCCGGTCCCCAGGTGGCTTTCTGATGCATTTTATGTTCCTACCAGTAATGTACGAATGATCAGTTTCTTATCATCCTTGCCAGCATTTGGTTTTATCACAAGTGTTTCTTTGCTTGCCATTATTATGGTTGGATGTGAACTGGTACTGTATCTTAATTTTGGTTGTATTTTGCTCATGGCCAAATATGCTGATGGCCAATGATGTTGAGCATCATTTTACAAGTTTAGTTGCCATCAGGATAAATCGCCTTCTATCAAGTGTCTTGGGCCATTTTCTGATTGGATTGTTTGTTCCTAAATGTTGAGTTTTGCAAGTTTTTAATGCATCTTTGATTATAGTTCTCAATTGGATATCTGAACTTGCAAGTACCTTTTCTTTGTCCAGCCTGTCTTTATTCTCTTGTAGAGCAAAAGTCTTACTTTTTATAAAGCATTTGCTATTTTATTTTCCTAGGGTGTTTTTTATGCCAACTCTAAGAACTTTTGCCTAACCATAGTTCTGAAGATTTTCTTTTTGTTTCAACTGCAACATCCAGGACTCTGTTGGATTGTCTTTGATCCTATAGGGAAAGCACTCACTCTTTTACCGTTAATAGCATGTTTGCTGTAAGTTTTTGTGGATAGTCCTCACCAAATCAAGGATATCCCCTTCTTTTCCTATTTTTATGAATGAGCGTTGAATTTTGTTTTGTTCTATTTTGTTTTTGTTGTTGTGGTGGTTTGTTTGGAAAGTGGGTCTCACTATGCAGTTCATGCTAGGCTTGAACTCACTCTATAGCCCAACCTGGCTTAAAACTCATGAAAGTCTTCCTGCCTCAGCCTCTTGAGTGATGGAATTATAGATATGTGCCATCACACCTGGCTTTGGGTGTTAAATTTTTAGAAATTAAAATTTTTAAATTAAAAAAAAAATTTCAACAAAATCTAACACCCCTTCATGTTAAAAACCCTGAAGAAGGGCCAGGGATTTAGCTGAGTTGTTCTAGCATCTGCCTAGCAGGCACAAGGTCCTGAGTTCTATCCCCATTAACCACAGACCACAGTGCTTGGTGTGGTTTTGGCTTCTTGTGTCTGTATTCTCAGCACCAGGAGGCAGAGGCAGGAGGAGAGCTATGACTTTGAGGATGGCCTGGGTTACATAGTGAGCACGGGGCCAGCCTAAACTACAGAGCAAGACCCTGTCTCAAAAAACAAAACAAAACAAAACAAAAAATCCCTGAGAAAAATAGGTGTGGAAGGACCATGCCTGAATTTGATACAAGCTATTTATGACAAACCAATTGCCAACATCATCTTAAGTAGAGAAAGACAAAACGTTCCCTGCAAAATCAGGAATAAGACAAGGACACCTACTATCACCACTTATATTTAACATAATACTTGAAACATTAGCCAGAGCATTCAGGCAAGAGAAAGAAATAAAAAAGATACATAACTCATATTATCATGATACTCCCCATAGAAGACCCAAGAAACCACCAAAAACTCTTAGCACAATATCATCATGAAAAATGAGTGCCAGAGATTTAGCTCAGTGTTATCCCATCTGAGTTCAACCCTGGTCCTAAAAAAAGAAAGAAAAAAAGAAAAATGAAATACCTAGTAGTTAATGTAACTAAGAAAGTGACAGACCTCCACAAAGAAAGCACATTATTCTGAAAAACGAAATTGAAGAGAGTGTCATAAAATAAAAAGATGACTTCTGTTCCTAGGTAGGCAGAACCAATGCTGTCAAAATGACCATACTCTCAGAACTGGCATAGAGATTCAGAATCCTCCCAGTCAAAATACCAACAGCATACTTTACAGATCTAGAAAAAACAATCCTGAAATTCACTTGGAACCAGAAGAGACCTAGAAGAGCAAAAGCCCTTTCGGGCACCAAGAGCAAAGCAGTCTTACCTAAGTTAGTCTTCCCTAACTTCAAGCTATTCCACAAAGCAGTAATGATAAAAACAACATGATACTGGATCAAAAACAGATACATGGATCAGTGGCACAGATTAGAGGATACAGGAACATCTCTAGAGATATTCAGCTATTTGATCCTTAACAAAGAGGGCAAAAGCATATGTTAAAGGAAAGATAACCTACTCAATAAGTGGTGCTGGAGAAACTGGATAATTGAAGAAGATTGAAACTGGGTCCATACCTCTCACTATGTCCTGAATTATAGTAAAAATGGATCAAACATTTCAACTTTTCCTTTTTTTTTAGATAAAGTCTTGCTATGTAGTTCAGACTGGCTTTTAACTCACTATGTAGCCCAGACTGCCCTTGAACTTTGCTGCAATCCTCTTGTCTTTTGCACAAAGATTTAGACATTAAAACAGAAACATTGAACCTACTGGAATATAAAATAGGTAAAACACTTGAAGTCATAGGTGTAAGAAAGAATTGTCTAAATGGGACCACAATTGTACAAGAAATAAAGCATCAAAAAATAGGATTACATCAAATTAAAATTCTCTACAACAAAAGAATCAGCTAGTAGAATGAAGAGACATTCTATAGAATGGAAAAATTAGAATTGGTAAATAACTCCAAAAAATTAGAGCACCTAAAATACAAGACCTCATCAAAAAATGAGCACATGAAATGCACACTTCACAGAGGAAGAAGTACAATGGCCCACAAATATACAAAAAATGTTCAGTATCTCTGGCCATTAGAAAAGTGCAAATTAAAACAATATTAAGATTCTATGATATACTGGAAAGAATGGCAGTCATCAAATCAAAAAGTAATAAATGCTCATAAATTATGACGAAAAAGAGATTTTCCTAGATTGTAGGAATATAAATGAGTACAACCATTATGGAAATCAGTATTGAGATTTTTCAAGAACTAAAATTATAGGGCTGGAGATTTAGCTCAGTGGTTCCGGCGCCTGTCTTGCAAGTGCAAGGACCCGGTTCGATCCCCGGTAACCACATAACAGTACTGGGTGTGGAGACTCACCCCAGCAGCAATCAGTACCACATATCACAGTACCGGGCGTGGTGGCTCACGCCTGTCATCCCAGCACTCGGGAGGCAGAGGCAGGGGGATTGCTGTGATGTGAGTTTGAGGCTGAGCTCAGGGCCAGCCTGAACTACAAAGTGAGACCCTGTTTCAAAAAAAAAAAGAACTAAAATTATAAATTGTATATGACCCAGCTATCCTCCCATGTATTTACTTAAGACATCATACTATAGTAATATATGTATACAAATGTGTATAGCAGCAGAATTCATAATAGCTATATCTTGAAAACAGCCTATATACATCAACAGATGATTAGATAAAATGTATCTATACATAATGGGACATTACTCAACTATAAATAAAGACAATTTTGAAACAGTTGTAAGAAAATATATACACCTGGAAAATATGGTGACTGAAATAAACTAGACACAAGCTTCAGTACTGTATGGTATCCCTTGTTTGAGTATAGCAAAATACGAAGAATAGTAAAAAGTGTATAGAAGAAGAGGGTCAAGTGGCACATGCCTATAATCCCAGCACTTAGAGACTGAGGCTAGAGAATCACCATGAGTTCTATGTCAGTCTGGATGACATAGTGAGACCCTACCTCAAAAAAAAAAAAAAAAAAGAGACAGGATTTCTTACAAATGAGGAGTCCAAAAGACCCAGGGCAAGGACTGAGGGAGAGTGGAATGGGAAATACACTGATATCTCAGAATCTATCTCAGTTTTCTTCATGACTCTTGTCTCAAGCTGAGCTAGACAAGAACTGAATCAAATTTTCCCCTAAGGTCAACATTGCACCTATTGGTTGAATTTGATTTGGTTCTCATCCAACTTTGTTTGAGACCAGAATCATGGAAAGAATCAAGTTTGTGAAGGGTAAGTAGCATAAAGGTACACATTTTATAGGAATCTAATAATCTCAATGAGTATAAATGGTATGTATCATAAAGATGTGATACAGTTAGTAAGTCTGAGGGTGTGGGATTGCAAAAAAAGATAAGCTGTAAAGATGATTGTAAACTACATATAGTGCAAATATGTACTAATAAAAAGTTTAAAGGTCAATGGAAGTTTTTTATTTTTAGATCAATTGCTATGGTTGTGAGATTTTCCTTCAGTATTGAACCTGTACTTCTCTGGAATTATCTCCCACTTGGGCATGCTGTGTGCACACAAACACACACACACACACACACACACACATACACACACAATTTTATAATTGTATTTATAAGTATTTTTAATTATAATTCTAAATATGTTTATATATTATATACTATGTAAATATATTTAATTATAATCATATTTATTAACACTAAGGAATTTTCTCATTTGTATTCATAAGGGATTTATTGAGTATGACTGCCTTTTTGGCTTACTCTGTCATTTTTTATTTTCATTTCTAAAATTTACATTTAGTTCTGTTTCTTTGCTTAGACATGTTATGTTGACTGTTTTCATTTCTGACATCTACTTTTCATCTTGCTATTGGCATCTCTTGATTATCTTTTCATTCATCTTCATCTCTTCCTAGTCCTTGATATGAAGAGTGATTTTTTTAAAAACTTGGGCACTTTGATTATTGTCATGAGACATCTTTTTTTTTTTTGAGATAGAGTCTCACTTTTATAGTTCAGGTTGGCTCTGAGCTCTGCCTTGAACTCACAGCAATCCTCCTGCCTCTGCCTCCCAAGTTCTGTGATTACAGGCGTGAGCTACCATGCCCAGCACTGTGGTATGTAGTTCTAATTGCCGGTGGGCATGAGTCTCCATGCTCAACATTGTTGTATGTGGGTTACCAGGGATCAAACCCAGGCCTTTGCACTTGCAAGGCATGCGCCAGAACCACTGAGCTAAATCCCGGGCCCATAAGAGTGCTTTGTATGTAAACCTCTTTTAGCTGGCTTTGACATATTCAAAGGGGGTGGGCAATGCTGCCTCCTTACTGCCAGATTTTGATGGAAGTCCAGGAGGTGGCTGTATGGGTTTCCTAGGTCCCCTGGCCTCCTTACAGCCCCACCTGGGGTGGATGTTTGGACACCTTGGCCCTTGTCCATTTCACCCTTTGTCCCTGCATACCCCAGTTGGAGGTGGTACTGCAGGTTTTCTGAGTAATTGAACTTGAGTAGAATGGTTATTGTCTATAAATGTTTTCTGTCGCAGAAGGCCCTGTCCTAATTCTTCAGATAGGGAGAAGGACTTATGTTGAGACTTCTGTTTATTTTTTTTCAAGCTAAACATTCATTGGTACTGGAAACAGTGGTGGTTGCAGAGGGACCTGTGAGCTGTAGTGAATCAAAGTAGGGGCAGGGAAGTATACCATTTGTAAGAGAAACTGCAGTTAGGACCAGGGATTTGGCTCAGTGGTTCAGGCACCTGTCTTACAAATGCAAGGACCCGGGTTCGATCCCTGGTAGCCACATACCATACTGGGCATGGAGACCCACGCCCACCAACAATCAGTACCACATTCCACAGTGCCAGGCGTGGTGGCTCACCCCTGTAATCCCAGCACTCGGAAGGCAGAGGCAGGAGGATTGCTGTGATGTGAGTTGGAGGCTGAGCTCAGGACCAGCCTGAACTACAAAGTGAGACCCTGTCTCAAGAAAACCTTAAAAAAAAAAAAAAAAGAGAGAGAGAGAGAAACTGGACTGTTCTTGGTGGGTTTGGGTCATTGAACTTTAAGAATTTGCTGCCCCTATTTTCCTCAGCCTTCAAATCCATGCCACTTTTAGGAGGAACAGGCTGAAGACATCATTTTGAAAAGGCAGGGTTTAGCATGCAGTTACCTAGAATTCTTTAAATTATTGGCAACAGCATCCATTCAGAGGCGATAGGCGTCCTGTACCAGAAAGAGATCAGCACATTGCCTTATGTGACTGTCCATATCTTAAGCTCTTGGTATGAGTGGGGAGGAGAAAGAGCTGGTGACCTTGGCTACCTGTTGCTGTCAGGCTGTGTGGGTCTTTGATGTCTGTGTGTGGCACAGAATGGAACCTAGCTGCTCCTAGCTGTGAGGTAGAGGTGAGTGATGCCCCGTCTCAGACCCAGTGAGGTCCAGTTTTGGGAGAGGAGCCAGACCTCATCATGGGCCAAACTTCCTTAGTTTGGTATTATAGCAAACATTTTGGACATGAGCACTAGAGAGCACTGGGCAAAACCAAGTACAACGTTCAGCCCATATTGATTTTTTAAAAAACCTTTCCAGTGATTCTTGGGATCCTGAGGCCAGAGTAGGTACATGATGATAGTTTTAAAGGCCAGTAAACTAGTAGATTTTCTTTGCTGTAGAAATTAGATAACTAAACAAGGGTGTTATATGGTACTTCTGATTGCCTAGGTCTGATCCTAGGATAACAACTTTGCTTTTTTGTAGTTTCCTATAAAACATTGACTTCTTGCTACCTCAGTCATCCTAGCTTTTATTGAAATGTTACTGTATTATTTTTTCTTTGGGTAAAGATGAAAGAAGACTCTTTTATCATGTGCCT
This sequence comes from Petromus typicus, assembly GCA_004026965.1. Taxonomy (NCBI): domain Eukaryota; kingdom Metazoa; phylum Chordata; class Mammalia; order Rodentia; family Petromuridae; genus Petromus; species Petromus typicus. Next base: position 29,238 of record PVIR01012491.1, read on the forward strand.
TTTTCTTCTCTATTCATATCAGGTTGGATTTGGTCCAGGGAGTCCCAAAAAGAAATAGAAAAAGAGAGAAAAGCATATTATCAGAGGACAGCTGCTTTCCAGAGAGATCTTGAGGCCAAGTACCATGCTGTGATCTCAGAAAATCGACGTGCTGTTGCTCAGCTGTCTTTGGAACTTGAAAAGGAGCAAAATAGAACAACTAGTTATCGAGAAGCTCTCATCTCGCAAGGGCGCAAGTTGATGGAAGAAAAGAAGCTTCTGGAACAGGAACGGGCTCAGGTAATGCAAGAGAAAAGCCAGCTGCAGCCCCTAAGAAGTGTATATCTGAGCTGCCTGGAGAAGCAGGAGGACTGGGAGCAGAAAGCACGGCTCATGCTGAAGGAGGTTGGAGAGGCTCTCACTGAAAGGCAGAGCATCTACTGCAGCCTGGTCTTCCCCCGCCGTGCCAGGCTGGAGCTTGAAAAGAACTTGCTGGTGCGTGCATCCATTGACCCTGTGGCTGCCGACTTAGAGATGGCAGCTGGCTTAACTGACATATTTAAGCACGATACATATTGTGGTGATGTCTGGAACACCAACAAACGCCAAAATGGGAGACTCATGTGGCTGTATCTCAAGTATTGGGAGTTAGTTGTCGAACTGAAAAAGTATAAGAAAGTAGAGAAGATTATATTAGAGAAATAAGAGAAAATGAAATAAAACTAAAGGCCAGGTGACAATAGTTTATTGTGACATTTTGGTCTTGCATTCTCCGATGTTTTCTGTTTTCTGCCACCTGTGTTGTAGCAACATGGTCGCCACATCCAGCAGTTACTCTTCCTGCCACTGAACACCACAGCCTGGCCTCAGCAGATGAAGGGTTTCCTCTAGATTCTCTGCACCTACAAAGGACTCATTTTTCGGAAGCTTTTTTTCTGGACTGCTAATATTTATCAGAATAATATAATCTCATGTTTTAACCTTGGGGTACACATTGTTTTTAAAAGGTCAAACACAATCTTAATTCTCAGTGAAAGCAATTTCCTGTTAGTTTTCATCATTCCCTAGGTTGTCCTTTTAAGTTATATTCTGTTTAGAAACTGTCAGATAGCAGGTCAGATTGCCTCATATGTGACAGTAGGAAGTAATAATATCCTCAAGGTTTTGCATTGGGTAGAAGATCTCTCTCACTCACAAATGGAAGAAACACCAATTGTTTCTTCTGTCCAGTTGGTACTTAGTACGTGTTTGGAATTCAGCTTTGTCTATTTTCATTAAGCAGATATTATTTGTTAGTAGTGATATTCAGTGAAATATACATGCCTTTTAAAACTAAAAATGCCAATTTTAATTTGTGTGATTCTTTACACTCTACAAACTGTTTTCATATATATATATTATCTCAGTTTTTACCACAACCAACCTGAAAGGTAGATAGGCATTTAAAACACCATTTCATACATAGCTAATATGAACTGAGGCTTTTTGGATATACTCATGTGGTCCTTTCCTATGACCAAGTACTATTGTTATCTGGGTGCGGGATCTCCAGGACCACCCTAGGCTCAATGGCCTTTATAGAGTGTCTTAGGATTCAGCACATAGGTGTCCTCACAGCCATGAACTGTGACTGTAAGAGAGGAAGTCAGCAGTGGAAGGAGTGTGGCATGAGTCCAGAGGTGACTAGGGTTGAGCTTCTACGGATCCCTCTCAGCAGAGGTATCTGGAGTATGTTCCATTCCTCTGTGGACGAGCTGTGAGAGTGCATGACACATTTCCAAGAATCTCGCTGGAGACTGTGCCAGGGTTGTGATGGGGGATCTTCTCACCGCTGTGCCTAGGACAGCCTAGACCAGCTCTGCTTAGACCAGCTTCTGACTAGCAGGTGGGCAGGGCTAGCAGGCTGGTGTTGGGGAGTGGGTTAGCCTCAGAGCCAGTCTTCTTGGGTAATGGTGCTGGGTATCCTTCCAGAATCCAAGTTCCCGAGTACTAGCATTGTAAGTGGGTCTTTGAGAGGATGCAGTCTTAGTGCTTCCATGTAAGCTGTCATACACACTCACTTCTCCAACAGGATCTGGAACTCGAGTACTAGGACAGAAATCCACCCTGATTAGACAGGCAGTGGTGTTGAAGCTGTATAGGCAAGCTGATTCCAGAACTGGAACTTATATGTGTGTATCTGACAGTGACCGAGCAGGGGATGGGAGCTCATAGAACATGGTGGTAGGAATTTTTTGTGCTTCTCAGTTGACTCATTGGGTGGAGATGCTTTTTGTCCTCTTATTTACACTCTTAGATATGATTATATATATTGTATTAAATGTGTGTGTGTATTGCAGACTGGCAGGTACAATGTTGGTTTCATGACAAGAAAATAATTTCAGGGCAACACACCACAACAGTGTTGTGACTTTGTGAGAGGAAATCTTCCCCAGAGCTCCTGTGTATTCTTTAAAAGAGAAGTCATGTCCAAATGAAATGTGAAATAGTTTGTTGGAGTATTTTTAAAGCCCGATAGCTTAATAGTTACTGAGATCAAAGACTCCTGCACAGAAGCTAGTCTTTAGAGTATACACACCTAAGCCTTAAGCACGGTCCACAGTGTGTGCACCACTTAGGCAGCTTCCTTCTCTGCTTGGCTCTACACTGATGGCAACCTTGTTTCGTGCATATAGCTAGGCTTGCTCCGCCTACTCAGGATATGAGGTGAGTGAGCTTTGAAGTTGGTCTCAGGAGTGCTCTGGTGGCACATTTCTGTAATTCCAGCACTTAGGAGGCTGAGGCAGGGCGGTTGCTGTGAGTTCAGGACCAGCCTGAGCTACATAGTGAGTTTAAATCCAGCTTGGATTACATAGTGGGATCCTATCTCAAAAAAAAAAAAAAAAAAAAAAAAAAGGCACATCTAAGTAAACTATACTTCTGTTTTATTAGCATTTAGTCATTCTAATACTCAATTCTTTGACAAAGCAGGTGGTGGTGGAAACCAAGTCCAAGCACAACTTTCTCTGATGGTAATTAGCTCCTCCTCAAAAGTTGCCAAGTGCTAGACCTCAGTCTCCCCAGGAGCTAGGAGCCCAGAGCTAAGAATCACAGGGCTGCTGGGCAGTGATGGGACAGGAGTCGGTGCTCACTTACTTGGATGCAGCGTGAAGAGGAAGCCTCCCCAGCCCAGGCCTTGTGTGTGAGCATCAGTGTAGCAGGCAAGATGTGACCCACTGTGTGTGGTGCCTCCTTCTAGGCTTAAGGGTCTATATTGCTCACAGTTTGTGTAGTCTTTGTGAGTTAGCTTTCATGAACTGCTTCCTATTTCATATTCTGTAGTAAGTTCCATCATACATCCTCACTCCTGTGTAGCAGGTGGACCCTGTCCCCACTGCCACTTGGCCTAGTGCCCAGACAAGCACTTCTCCATCTTTTACCACTGTGGTGGACTCTCCTTGGATCCTTCCTCCAGGATCCTGCTGTAGTGACACCTAGCACCTCATGTCACATGTACAAGGAAGAACTTCCTGAGTGCCTAACAGGTACACCTACAATTTTCACTAAGGACTGCTTTTGTGAGTGACATTGCTAGTGACAAATGCTTCACCCAGGCCTCCAATCTGGGATGGATCCCCATGTGCTGCAGAGACTGAAGGACAAGACCTATTCTTGGCATGACTTAAGGCCCTATTCAATTTATTCTAGTGCTCTAGAAAAGTTTTCTAAAGCATTTTTGAAAGCTTGCAGCAAGAAAGTACCAAGCTCATTGCTGGTTTCTTGAATATCTGGGTCATAGCTTCCAAAGAATGGTGTGGAAGCCTGGATGTCCTCCCTGCCCGCGCGCAGCAGCACCAAGCGCAGCTCCTCAGCAATCACACTGTACTTCTGCTGATCAAATTTGGATAAGGCCAGCTCATCCTGGGGGTAGGTGATGCCCTCAGGGTAGCAGTCCTTCGGCACTGGGAACTCCACACGCTGAAGCTTGGGGAGTTCACAGAATGCAGCAAAAAGGCGTCTGAGGGCATGGGCTGACAGGGGGTTCCCCAGGAACTTGAACTCCTGGAGCTGGCTGCAGGGACTCAGGCCTAGGGTCATCATGCCCACATGGCTGTCTGTGATGCTGCAGTCCTCTAGGGTTAGTACCCTCAGCGTCTGGGCTGCCTGGCGTAGCAGCCTGAAGAAGGTTGAAGGGTACAAGTGGATTAGGCTGTGTCCGCTGAGATCCAGCACCTCCAGGTGGGTAGCATGGGCACAGTCTGCCAAGAAGGCCATATCTGCATAATTCAGGGCACAGTTGGCCAGGTCCAGCACTCGCAGTGGTGTCCTCAGGGGGCTGGGGGACAGGCAGAAAATAGTACAGGTGAGAGGAAGTTTCCAAGTGACCTAGAGGCTATGGTGGATGAGAACAATCCGTTGGTTCTGTGTTATGGAGTCCATACTCCAAAGCCCATACTGTTCATCTAACCACTATGGAATTTAATATAGTCTGAGAATGAGTTTGATATCTTTCAATAGTTGAAAAAAATCAAAAGAACAATTTGCAACATACAAAAGTCACATAAATTGCAAATGTCCATAAATGGTTTTATTGGAAGACAGCCTTGCCCCTAGCTCAGAATTATTTGGGCGGCTACACCTGCTGCATTGTCAGGGTTCCACGTGGTCCACAGCACAATGGTAGACTTACTAATACACACTCAGGTTCCCTGTGGAAGTAGAGTATGTGTTCATGTCAGTAATGTCTGCTGAAAAGTCTTGCTGCAGGGGTAGTGAAAAAAATTAGAAAATGCCATCTCATTCTAACAATGATGAGACTGAATAATAAAGCTGGAAAGGGCACCCTCGAGATGCTAACATGAGCCTGACCTCCCTGAATCATTAATTTTGACTTACTTGGTTCTACAGACAGCATCACAAAGTGGTCAGCTTGGGAAGGACTCTGGAAGAGTACCCAAGACTAGTAAGGAAGCACATTCTTGGAGTACTCTGGGTTTGTCCTCACTCAGTGAGGCAAGGTGTTCCCAGGGTCCCCACTGCTAAGGCTGCAACCCACTGCCTACCCATACCTGGACCTCTACCCAGCCCCACCTGCCTGTCCTGCCTATAACAAGACAGTACCTGTACATGGGGGGCAATGGAATGTGTCCTCCCCATGGCAGAGCTGCAGAGATGGAGACTCATGGCCCCCACCATTTGAGAATCCCATGCACCAAGGAGCCCAGGCTTACAAGGGTTTGGCATATTCACCTGCCAGATCTTCAAAGAGAGTACAGCTGCTGCTGACAGCTGACTGCAGTGAAGAGCCAAAGGCTTCCTGCTGAGCTATGCTCCCACTCCTGTCTGGACAGGGTTTTAATTTTTACAATTCACAATTGTGATGTAACAATAGAAACCACAGGATGCATCATGGTCCCGCTAACTTGCTAATGAGTGTGTTCTCTTTTGCTAACTGGAAATAATCTTACAAGTGTCTGCAATGCTCAGTCCTTTTTGGTGTTTATGACTACTGCTGTAGCTAAAGCAGCTTTAGGGAGCTGGTGGCTTTGTGAAGAAGTCACCTCTATACTCTGTCCCTAGCTCCTCCCCAGCAATCCTGCCTACCCTGTGCAGTGCCCAACTCACCCAAGCAGCATCTGGATCTTCCCGGTCAGCGAGGAGAAGGCCACACTGAGCTCAGTGAGCTGAGTCATGCGGCTTAGTTCCCAGGCAATTGAGGCAAGGAGGGAATCCTGGCCCTCGGGGCCTAGGGTACAGCCAGGGGCCACATCAAATGCCTTGGTGGGCAGAGTGAGTGAGGCGAGCTGGGGGAAGCCCACCTGGGCGAGCAGCTGTAGCACATGGCCCGCATGCAGCCGCACATTGTGCACCACCTCTAGCTTGCGCAGTGCAGCTGGCCTGGCCAGGCCCAGCACAAGCAAGAGCTGCCCAGGGCTCAGGCTGTCTGCACGGAATGAGGGGCAGTGCACTTGCAGAGGGGCCGGGCCTGCTGGCTGCAGAGCCTGTACCACTGCTGCAAAGTTGCCGGCAGTTACAAACAGGTCAGCCAGGACCTCAATGGGATTCCCAGCCACACGGGGCTGTGCCTGTAGCTCACAGCAGGTCCTGGCCAGTAGCTGGGTGCGGCCCCACCTCCCCAGCATCTTTCCACAAGGACACCGCTGCTCCTGCACATCGCGGAGGCCTGTGAGGTCTGCCAGCCGTAGCCGGCGGCTCCCACTCTGCAGCACATGGTCAGCCAAGCCCTGCATGCAGGCCTCCAGGCAGGTCCTACAGGCCCGGTCACACAGGTCCTCTGGGTGGTCACTGTTGGGTCCTAGCAGCACGGCTAGCCGGAACTCCTCCAGGGGCCAGCATCCTAGCACAGCACGGGTCACTTCTGGTTGCTCCAGCAGGTAGCTGGCCTTGAACAGGAGTGGATAGAGGTTGTGGGCCATACTGTTCAGGCTGTCCCGGGCCAGCAGGGGGTGGGACACCAGGGCTTCTGCAGCAATGAAGCGGAGCGATCTCATTGTGTCCTGAGCTGAGGCAGTGTGCTGTCTCCTCTGGCTGTCCCTGAGATTTGTGTCCTTTGTGTCTATTCTTAGCTGCTGCTGAGGCTGGGAGCAGCCTAGCTTTGCGGAGAGAGTGGTGAGCTGTCCTTGCAGTCATCTGACTGCTATTTTGGTCCTGGGGAGGCTACTTTGCCCTGATTGCAGAGGATCTCTGTCTGCTTCTGGTAGCCAGCTGTTGAAAGGAGAGCTGCTAGGCTCCAGTGCTCCCTGCAGGACTAGGCAGAGGGCCTGAGGTTGGGGTGTTTGTATAGGTGGCTGAAAGCATGGTCACCATCCATGTTAATCACCTGCCCAGCCTTGACTCATCCCAATCCCAGGGGAAGAGGGTGGCCCTGGCTAGAGCTGTGCTGAGGCTTATAGGAGTTACTTTGTACAGTAGCCTTTAGGGCCTGGACCTCTCCCTTTTCCTTATACGTTTTCCTTATATGGGGCTGGTTCAGGGAGCCATTGACTGACAGTGGGACATCACCCTGATGTCACCTAAGAGCATGACCACTCTGGGCCAGAAATATGGACTGGGTAGATGCTAGGATCATCCTCCCTCAAGACATGCTTATGATATCCCCAGACACAAGGCCTGTTTCCAGGGCCAAATGAGAGACCAGGAGAATGGGGAAGAAAAAAAAAATTCCAATTCTGTTTTTAAAAGTCTTGAACCAGTCAGAACTGAACAAAGGAAATAGCTGTCACTGGCATTTGACCACATCAGTGCCCCAGGGAAGCAACTCCAGAGCCTTGCTCATGCTGGGTGCTCAGAAGATCGAGGTGAGCTACTGAGCAGGCCCTGAGAAAATGTTAGGTCTTGGTCCTATGCAGCACCTCTGTATTTTTTTTTGTAGGGGGAGGTACTTGGGATTGTTACCAGGTATGCTCATTGCCACTGAGTTACATACTTGGCCCATGTATTTTTCATTCTTTGAGCCAGAGGTGGTCCTCTCAGGCCCTGAGTCCATCAACATCAGGGGACTTGGCTACACAGTGCATCTGTTCCCCAATATTCCCTCAGACCTTACTGAAGTACTATTTTCCTACAGCACTTGACTTATTACAAAGAAAGTAAAACTGAGATTTCAGCTATACTCACAATGGACCTAAATGGGAAGTGAACCTTGTGGATCACTCTACTGTGCCCAGTAGTCTGGAAATTTATGTGGCTCCAGGAGGGCTCACCTGGCTCTGAGATGCCCTGACCCCCAAGCCTCCCAACACGGCAGCATAGGGAGTGCAGGAGGATGATGAAGGAGGCCATGATAAACCAGGTAGAGGAAATCGTGACTATGTGACTGTGTCCAGGCCTGGCAGATTCTTCCAAGTTTACTGATAAACTCTCCCTGGAGGAACCTTGTCTTTTCCAGACTAGCCACAGACATTGAAGTAACATATCTGTTATATCCCAAGGCTTTGCCTGGTTCCTTCGCTCAAGAGGCTACAACTGCTTAGCATGTCCTGACTCCCTTCCCAGCCTCTCAGGCCCTGGATTTGCATGACCAGGCTCAAGACAGGGCAGCAGGGGCCAGAGTGCTGCTTTAAGCTGCATCCTGGTCTAAAAAGGTCAGAGTCTCTGCAGCTCCACAGACAAACCAGTGTTTATGGGGGGCCTCCCATGAACAAAGGCATTTGGCCTCAAAGCACACCATTGTGCACTGGGGTCCTGGACGTGGTATAGCTGTGAATATCTGTCATTCTCAGCAGGTCTGTGTATCTCTTCTAATGTGTGAAAGAGCTAAGGAAGCTCTTAGGTGATTTTGGGGAGGGTCTCCCAACTTGATAGACACTTGGCGGACTTGAGCTGCTGGCAACATTTTCTTCTGAATCTCTTTAGTAGATCAAGCCAAGGGTGCATCCATCCCTGCAGGAGGTTCTGGCTCTGCATCCTGGGAGAGGACAGAGCCTTCTATCGTAATGAGCTATGCACTGGCAGCTTGCTCTGGGCAACATTCTCTGTTCAGGGCACTGTAAAAATCTAGACTCTATACTGGGTCTGGGAGGCACAAATAACAGCTCTGGACATTGTTCAGGGAGCTGAGTCCTTGTGGATAGAACCCTGGCTGGTTGCTCATGAGTATCTGGTCCCTCTGGAGCTGCTCTTGACAAGCTTCTCTGGCTGATCATCTAGCTAGCCTCCTGGGAAGATGATCTCCCAGGGCCCAGGCCACGCCTCCCTGTTGATCCACTAGAAACACCTACACAGTCCTCCCACAGAATATTTGTCATAGGGGCTACTGTCAGGCAGGTGGAAATAAGGGTTCTGGGACTGGCTGTGCTGGACAGTGGGTGTCCAGAGTACCATCTAACAGGGGGTGGGATACCAAGGGTCCTGTCATTGCTCTGGAAGCATCTGGACCTAGGTGACAGATAGGCAGCAGACTGATGAGACAGAAATTAAGAGAACATGGGAAAGACTGTTAAGAAGGCCATTTTCCCTGTCAGCTGCAACCCCGTGTTGGTCCTGAGAGGTGGGGTTGGTTATGAAAAGACATATAACTGTTTAGTACAATGTCCCTGGTCATCACAAGAAACCTGGGGACATGGGCCATGGAAAAATCTGTTCCCTAGACTTAGGGCCAGGGCACCTCCAAAATAGCCTCCCACCAGGTGCTGCTCTAGGACCCTAGAAACAGAGAGGTTATGGCCTGAGTGTACAAAGAGCTTGATGTCATCATGAGAGAAAATAGGCCTCTTTATAGAGGTGACATTGGCAGCAGGCTCCTCTCTACTTCTTCCTCCCCAGTTCACCTCACTGCTTCCTTCAGGATCATGCTGCGCACAACTCCAGTTTGGTCTGGAGTCTCTTGAACTCTCTCAGTCCTTGGATGGGATGAGGCAGGGTCAGATTGTCTTGCCCTCTAAGGATAGAGCCGCTCACACTTCCCAGAGGGGAAGACTAAGGGAAGGCTGGGCCTGTGGGGTGCTGTGGAAATCCTAGGAAGGGCCAAAAGCTGGAGGACCAGGGAGTAGAAAAAACAAAACACATGCTGGCTCACAAGCCTCCCAAGACCTCAATGCATCACAGCGCTATCCATTTCTAGTAATGTCAAGTGCTTCTTGTTTACTATAAATATAGCCAGATGTTTGATCTATCCTCAGTTATTTCAACTGAATCTTTAATAAAGAATTCAATGTGAGACTGGAATGGAAAATCATAACTTGATCTAATTACAAATTTTTCTGTGATATATTAGCAGCTGTGTCATGCAGAATAAGGTAGCATTTATGCAGTGTCTCTGTAGGTTGTGTTCTAGTCAAGGCATAACTTTTAAAAAATATTTATAAAGTTAATTTTGTGCATGTACAATTCCAAGTATATGAGAACATCCAAGTGATCATATTCTCGAAAACTGTCCCCAGAGATCTGACAATCATATGACTGCATTTTCCATTTTATGTAGAGCTGACAATTAAAATCCTCTTAAGGATGCTTTCTTGTTCACTTCTAACATACACAAGCTATGGGGTGACTTTCAATGGTCTTACATATGAAATAATGAAATTATTTAAATTTTATTATGAAACTATGATTTAGATTTGGGTCCAACACTTTAATAGATTTAATTATTTTCTGGAGGTAAAGAGTGTATTTATATACTCTATGACTTAAGCTATTTTATGTAACTATACCTGTGTAATTCATGCTGTGTAATTTATACTGAATAACTCCCAGCCTGGGGTTCTGGAGGGCCAAGGTCAAAGGTCCCAATTTGGTGAGGGGACCATCATCTTCCTGATAGGGTTCACTCTATAGAGTCCCAAGGCAAAGGTGCATACAAACACTGGGCCAAACTAGCTTTCCTCAGAGTTCTACTTTACAGCTGACTCAGTAAACCATTAATCTGTGGCTGAATTGCTACACTCATGACCTAACCATCTCTTAAAGACTTTTCTACCAAGTATTTAATATTTCATAAAGGAAATTAAATTTCAACATGAGTTGTGATATGGATGTTGAAACCATAACATTGTATAAAGAAAAAAAAATCACATAATAAATGTAGCCATTAAAACCCTGAAATATAAAGTCAATGTGGTCAACCTAGCCATAAAATATAAACCCTCTGTAATGAAAAGATGATGATAGTGGTGGTGCACCAATGGATAAACTAATGCTGAAAAATACTAGAGTTGAGCATGCTGGGATATGTCTATGATCCTAGCACTTGAGAGACTGAGGGAGGAGGATTGCTGTTATTTCAAGGCCAGCCTGGGCTACACGGTGTGTTCAAGGAGAGCTTGAACTGAATAGCAAGACTCTATCCCCCCCCCCCCAAAAAAAAAAAATTCTTAGAAATTGACCTTTGAAAAAAATATAATAGAAACTAGGAAAAAGTTAAAACCAGAGTCATACTGACTTCGTATACCACCAAAAATCAAAGCACTGAGAGATCCAGAAATGAAAAATAAAATCTGTAGGAAAAAAGCATTGAGGGAAATGTCTTCCTGTGACTTAACACATAAAACTGATTATTTTGTTTTGACAGGTTCTCACTATGTAGAGCATAGTGATTTTGAACTGAGTTATGTAGCCCAGGCAGGATTCTAACTCATAGTAAATCTCCTGGTTTAGCCTCCCAAGTATTGAGATTATATATATATACCACCACACCAGGGTGAAAATTCATTTTTGCGGGGCCGGGGATTTAGCTCAATGGTTCTGGCGCCTGTCTTGCAAGCGCAAGGATGCGGGTTCGATCCCCGGTAACCACATACCTATACTGGGTATGGAGACTCACACCCAGCAGCACCCAGTACCACATACCACAGTGCCAGGCGTGGTGGCTCACGCCTGTAATCCCAGCACTCGGAAGGCAGAGGCAGGAGGATTGCTGTGATGAGTTGGAGGCTGAGCTCAGGGCCAGCCTGAACTACAAAGCGAGACCCTGTCTCAAAACACCAAAAAAAAAAAAAAAAAGAAAATTCATTTCTGCATAGCAAACTAGACCAAAGTCCAAAAAAAATGGGGGGGGGGGATTTTTATCTGTAGCACAAAAGTGGCAAATGCTTTCAGTGTATCTATCACACTCCCAAAATATAGGAACTAAGGCCTATCAAAGGACTGCCCCACTGGACCAAGGGAATCTCAGACTTCTCATTGAAGATTGATTGTATTATCGTCATGGGAAACCTGATAGAATGCCAGGAGAGAAAGCTAACTGCCCTGACTGATGCCTTGGCAGGCGCCAGAACCCTCCCTGAGGGGCACTAAGAGGAGGAATGTGGAAGGAATGTAAATAAGGCATATGTCTCTCTCTCTGTTTTACCCTGTGGAGCTTAGTTCCCCTGACATCTCTATTGTGTTGAAGTTGCCTCATGCTCGACCCCTTTTGTGTAGAAAATTGCAACTGACCTGTTCCCTTCCTCTTTCCTCCCAGATGTGTTAACATGCAGTTTCCCAAAAGTAACTGTATGTAACCATGGAAACTAACTGAGCTTAGATAAGCCGAAGTGCAGCTATGTAAGAGCCTGTTATCATAAGTCAAATTGTAATGGGCCTGTAATCTATAAGACTGACTGAGAAGTCGTAAAGCATGGTCAGTCACTTTGAGCAGGGACTTGTTTCCCACCTGGCTGATTCTCACTAGTGAGTAAAGTTCCTTTCTTAACCTAAGTCCGGAGTCTCTTAAGTGCTTTCCACTTCCCTTTTGCCACAACATTATGAACACCAGTGGATGGCCATCCTTAGACCCTGGGCAATGAATTTGCAGGGACTGGCTGAGGATCCTGTTTACTGCAGTAATGGGCCATGTCAAGGATTCTGGACACTGTATGTCGGGAGGATTGTGTCCCACTCAGGATCCAAAATACTGTATTCTATTCAGGGAGGGAGGCTGAAAATACACCAAGGATTTTTTGTAACATACTTCTGCGACATGTCCCAGGAATCTGGATTTATTAGCTTTTGAAGGAACCTGCTGAAATTTCAGGGTATCTTCCTGTTTAAGGGGGTACACTGAGGATTCTATGTACTGAAGTCTTGTGGGCTATGGAAAGTTCTGAGTATCGTATATCTCAGGACAGTCATGCTGAAGCTTGTGGATATTGCAGTATTTGTAAAGGTTACACTGAGTATGTGGGGTAGCAGAATGATGGAGGATTCCTTGCAGAGAATTCAGAGGTTTCTGGGTCCTGTTGTGGCAAGTGGTGCTTCTGTGTACTGCAGGCCCAGCTGGAGAATTCTCTGGCATCCAGGAAGGGTAGGCATTGTGATTATTAAGGCTATTGTAGTACAGGTGTGTGCATGCAGAAGCTTTCAGGTACCATGGATTAACTAATGGTCAGTTAAGTGGAAAGCCCAGCTGAATTGAGTTAGTGTGGTTCTGGGTGTGGAAGACCCACATGAGGGTTGTAGCCAGTAGCACAAAAAGCGAACAGGCCAGGAAGATGCAGCCTGTTGATTTTCCTAGAGAAGCTTGCTGCAGCTGGTTTTCCTGATTAGAAGGAGCTTGGGTGCTCACCACCACTGGAGATGGCTGCTGTTCCCTTTGGAGAAGCTCTGTTTGTCACCTTTAGTGTTGCTTCCTCGCTCTAGTGTAGATCCCTTAGCCTCCTGGCACAGAACTTTACCCAAATGGCACTGACTTTTTAAAATCCACATTTGAGGCTTCCCAGTGCAGATCCTAGGTAAATAATTATGAAGGACATTTTTGTGGGCTCTTGGCCTTTGGCTGGACATATGCAGGACACTGCAGCGGGCTCTAAGCTTTGGTCTCTATCAAATGGACAGACTATTGCACTCTTTTGCACATGACTTTCTGGGTGAACATTATAAAATAATACTATAAATTATGTGTGTCCTGTATTAAATCTGTTCCCTTGCAAACCACTGATAACAACAGGTACCTTGATCTTTGTGGGGGTTGGAGGCACAGGGAATCTTCCTGTACCGCAGTCATAGTGGGAGTAGTGTCCTGGGAAGGTAACTGAACCATGATGGGGGAGATGGCCTGCTGAACTCTCTTAGTACTATGGTTCTGTGGTTGAGGCACTTAGTTTCTGGGTATTACAATGGGGGTAGAAGTACAACACAGGGTCATGAGTACATTAATGGGGGTGTTTTAGGGGAGCTAAGGCTTCTGCCTAGGGTGGGGCATGCATAATCTTCCGAATAATGTAGTCCACGGGGTTGAGGACGAGGATTCTAGGTATTGTAGTTGTATGACTGGGCACACAGTCTTCTGGGTACTGTAGTCTTGTCTGTGGGCTGTCAGGCTATGAATTGTGGGTTCTGTAGTTCTGCAGTGGAAGCACTCAATTTCTTGGTACTACAATGGGGAAGAGCGTCACACAGAGGATTATGGGAACCCTAATGGGGTGTTTTAGGTGAGCTAAGGCTTCTGCCAATGGTGGGAGATCCAAAATCTTTTGAGTAATGTAGTCTGCAGGGTCACTGCCAAGAATTCTAGGTACTATAGTTGAATGAAATGGGCACACAGATTTCTGGGTACTGTAGTCTCAAGTGTGGTCTGTCAGCCCACTAATTCTGTGCACTGTTGTTCTGTGCTGCAGCGCTCAGTCTTCTGGGCACTGTAGTCCCTAGTGTGGGCTGTGAGTCCACGAATTCTGGATATCGTACTTCTGTGGTGGCAGCACTCACTTTGTGGGTGATACAATGGTAGACAGTGTCAAACAGAGGATTATGGATACCATAATGGAGTGTTGTAGAGTAGCTAAGGCTGCTGCCTATGGTGGGACACACATAATCTTCCAATGATATAGTCTGTAGGGTCACCGACAAGGATTCTAGGTATTGTAGTTCTATGATTTGGGCAAACAGTCTTCTGGGTCTTGTAGTCCCAAATGTGTGCTTATCAAGGCATGAATTCTGGGTACTGTAGTTCTGCAGTGGAAGCCCTTGGTCTTTTGGGTACGTAGTTCTCTGGCGGAATCACTCATTTTCTTGGTATTACAATGTAGGGGAGGAGGAGTGTTAAGCGGAGGATTAAGGATATCTTAATGGAGTTGTTGTAAGCTAAAGCTGCTGCCTATGGTGGGACAGGCATAATCTTTCGAGTAATCTGCAGGGTCACCACCAAGGAATCTAGGTTTTTATAGTTCTATGATTTGGGCACACAGTCTTCTGGGTACTGTAGTCTCAACTACATGCTGCCATGTCATGAATTCTGGATACTGTAGTTCTGCGGTGTCAGCACTCAGTCTTCTGGGTATTGTAGTCCCAAGTGTGGGCTGTCAGGCCACTAATTCTTGGTACTGTAGTTACGGGGTAGAAGCACTCAGTTTCTGGGTTCTACAGTGAGGGGGAGCATCCAACAGAGGATTATGAGTACTGTAATGGATGTCTTATAAGGTTGCTAAGGTTCACATATTCTTTCCAGCCATGTAGTCTGCGGGGTCACTGCCAAGGATTCTAGTTATTTTATTTGTCTGACTTGGGCATGCAGTCTTCTGAGTACTGTAGTCCTGAGTGTGGGCTGTCAGGTCACGAATTCTGGGCATTGTAGTTCGGGGTGCACACGAAGGCTTCTGGGTGGGTTATCAGGGGAAGATTCTGTGACCTAAGGCAGGCAATGCTGTGGAGTTAGTACTTGTTACGGACCTCCTCCTGTCAGGGGAGCTGGACTCCTGGGAACCCTTTATCTAGTGGGAGAAAAGGGCTGAGAAGACCAGACATGTTGGGTGCTGTCACTGGCATCCAGACAGCCACAACTGTGACTGGTCCCAGGTTCCTCCTCTGATCCATTCTGCGGCACCCAATTCTGAAGCACCCGTCTACATCCCTCCTCATCCAGAATCTAGGTCGTATCCCTCTCATTACCCAGCCCTTGGACTCGTGCTGCTGAGGTGCCCCGGCCCCGCCTCCCTCTACCAAATTCTGACCCCGC
>PVIR01012492.1:0-10255 GCA_004026965.1 Petromus typicus
ACATCATCTTCCCTTCATACTTATCCCTATACCTTATTTACTTTTAAATATTTTCTGTTTCATAATATCTAGTATATATACCAGAACTCATTTACATCTTCATTTTCTCACACCAGAGAAAAGATACAATATTTAAACATCTGTGACCTATTTTTCACTTATGAGAATGTCCTGAAGTTACATCCATTTGAGTATAAATGACTCAATCTTATCATTTTTATGCCAGAGTAACACCCCATTCTATTAAACAACAACAACAACAACAACAAAAAAAAAACCTACATCTTTATTCAGTCTGCAGTTAATGGACATTTTCATTGTTTAGGGACCTTTGTGATAGTCTCAGGCACTACATATTTTCCAACATTTTCCATATTTCCAAAAATATTTTCCATATTTTCAATTTATTTTGAATTCTTTTCCAAATACTTGTGTGTAACACTGATGAGGTGGGAGAATGGGCATATTCTGATGGACACGGCAGTCTTCCTGTGTGTGGATGTTGCTTGCACCACAGTCGAGGTAAAGAACAATCTTCCACCACAGGGCCTCCTCCTGGGGCCCTTTCACACCCACATCCCCTCCAATTCTCCTCCCCACACTCTTCTCATCCATCTCTGGCAACCACCAGACTTTATTATATATAACAATATTGTTATTTATACTATTTTTATTTATTATTATCCATCCTTTATCATTTTTCTTGTCACTTCAGATCTGTGACAAAAATTAATGGTATAGAGGGAAACTATTGAATTTTTATTTTTCTTAATTTGCTTTATAATTCCATGAAATAGATCAAAATAATTTGTTTATCGATAGTTCAATTTTCTTATCACCAAGTTGCTCTTGATAAGAATGCACCACTGTTTTGCTATGCCTGTGTGGAAGGACAGCCCAGTTATTTCTAAATACAGGCAGTACAAAGTAACCCTGCAATCTTCAGTTGTCTGCAGATATTTCTGTCAACAAAAGTTTTCATTTCTCTGGGATCAATGCCCAGGAATAAAATTGCTGGGTCATTTGGAACTACGGGAAGGTTTAGAACTCTGTCATTTTTAATACGCAAGACTCTTTCTAAGACTGAGGGTTTTACAACAAAGACAAATTTAAGTTGTCCAATGTTTTACTCAGAAAAACTACTGCTTTGTAAAAATTACAGTCTTATACAAGATCAAGGTCAGCATCTGTGGCTTCTTAAATTCCTTGTAAATAGACTTTTATGGAGGCTGGATCAGACTACAAGTCAGTCCATCAAACATCCCTCCATTGCACTTCAGATCTCTTCTTAAAGAAAATCTGAGTTCTATTCTCCAATTGCTACTATAAACATAAATTTCCAGGGGATACAATACGCCTCAGCTCCTCAGTGAGCACAACCTAGGCTTAAGCTGAATGATATTTACATAGATTGGTGTTTAGGTGGTCATTTTTATATCCAACAGGCTACCTAAAGCAACAATATTAGCAATGAGAGCAAAAATCTATAAGCAAACAAGAAGTAGAGAATTATCAGTGTCCACCAAAGAGGAAAATTCTCCTGCAGGAATTTCCAAGGCTTCAAGCTAAACTTCATCATTTTTCTTGAGCCCCTAAGAAATTCTTTAGGCCAGTATGACATGGTGATGAATTGCTCTTTGGTGTCCAGTGATATTGGACAAGTTTGAGAGATGATATAAATGTACAGAGGTCAAATGCTGCCTACTCTCTAGCCCCTGAAAGCCTGTAAAACCATCTGTGAAGATAAATGGAAACTCACAGGTAAGAAGTTGTAGAACAATGTAAAAAAGAAAATTGCAACACCCCTTTTTCTTAAGCTAGATTGCACAGATGGTTCTTAATTTTCTCTAACATTCTAACAAAAATATTATAGAACACATAAATAATAAGTCATAATTGTGGAAATTTGACTGTGATATATTACACAATTACAAATTTAAGTTAAAATTTTAAAAATATATTCATTTTGGAGTGTTGTCAGCACTGACTTAATCATCATGACCTGATATTTTGTGATGTTCTTATTATGACATTTATTTAATAGGTCTATTTATCACTCAACTGTAAATATTTTGTGTTACTAAAGTATACTCACTTTTGCAGGAAAATGAATGTCTGTAGGGAAGTTTCAGTACTGTTTAATGATTGCCTCTAAACATGAAGTAGTTATTGATATAAGATGACATGTGTATACTTTTAAGAGGAAACACACAGTCTCTTACTGTACAAGCAATGTTATCATCTATTTGAAAATAAGTAGCATTGGAAATACAAGAAGAAAATAAAGTTAACAGACATGCAAAGCAACGCTGATAATGTGCATGATTAAGTTACTGCTCTGAAATACACAGCGTGTCGCCCTTTCCACTGCTCACCCTTACTCCAGATGAACCCAGTGAGAGTCCTAAGTCAAACACACCGCGCTGTTCCAGCATGCTCTTGTCTACAAGTCACTCACCACCAAATTTTCACACTAACGACTCCTAGAGAAGGTATCTGACTAAAACCAGCCACTGACTTGCTGAGAGATGATATTAACTCCAGCAGATCTTTCTCAAATAGTTTTTCCCACCCAGTAAGAGTATAAAAGACTGAAATTACTTTCTAGTTATCCTCTTTGATGCTTTCTGTTGAATTTACTATAATAGAATATGTAAATAATTGTTGCTGATGTTGTTGCATGTACCAGCATGTGTGTGTGTGTGTGTGTGTGTGTGTGTGTGTGTGTGTGTGTAAATTGCCTTGGCTTACAAAGTAAGGGTATTTTAACAGTCATTATGAAATAGAATCAGTCTGAATATTCTTGAATGTAGTTAGCTGGTTCTTTTAAAAATGCTCCTATGACATTCAGTAATTTGCTGTGCTAAGAATAGTATAGATAAATGCAAAGGCTAATTTTTAGTATACTATTTAGTCTAGTTTCCTGATCAACAGTATTTATATAAACCCATATATTCACAAATATAATGTTCTATTTTATCAGTTAACTGCTTCTGCATATCTTAGTTCTTTCTCACTATTGTAATAAACTGCCGTGAATGAGCTGACTTATGTAAAGCACACATTTATATTTCCCAGTTCCCCAAACCAGCAGATCTGGTGGTGACAGCAGAACTGGTGTCTGTAAAGCACGTCCTCCTGGCTGTGTCTCCTAATCATTTTCCAGAGCGTTCCACCCTTACCTCTTAAGGTCTCCATTTCCTCCTTCCTCATATCATCACATCAGTGATTAGGTATCAGCAAATGAATGTTCAGGAAGACCTTCAGGCCACTGCACAGCCTAACGCATTCTTTGGGTCAGTATATTAGGAGCAGCTTAACTGAATAGGTTGGACTTAGGCTCTCTGAACAGCAGACCATAAAGAAATATTGGGAGAAAATCTGATCTTTGGAAATCATGAAGCAGTCTGGAGGAGAAGGTATTGGTTTTTAGGCAGCCTCTTCTTCCTCTTTAGCCCTCTGCTTGAACATTTTTACCTATTCTAGGCTAGCTGGCTTCGAACGGAGTGAACAATCCAAAAGAGTGGGAAGTTTTTGGAAGTCACAACTCCCTATATGTTGGCTCTACTACTAATCAGAGGCAGATGCAACTTTGTAAATACTGTACCAGAAGGCATTGTGCAAGACTACTGGAGGCTATGCTGTACCTTGGCTGAAGTAAATGTTTAAAATTTTAAAATTCTAGAACATATCATCAATGATTACTAGGGCAATAACATCACAATGGTTGTATATTGCAGAAATACTTTTTTGCTTACAACTTCAACTTGAAAAGTGAGATAAAATTTCATCATTATTTTAATGATAATATACAATGACTAGCATGTACTTTATATGTTTAATAGATTTCATTTTCCATCTGATTGGTATTCTCAGATGGAGAACTGTAAGAATACACTCAACCTTTACATCCCTAAGCAAGAAGAATTCTAGAATTATTTTGATTTTAGCTAAGAAACACTGCATTTTCTATTTTTTCAATAAAATTAAACTATACTATTAGTAGTGATTATTTTATCAAATATTAGAATTACATTTAACTTTTATTTCATCTCATGTTACTTCTGACATGCACACAATTATTCATTTATTACTCTTTCTAATTTTCCATAAACTTCTAGAAATAAGATAATGGAAAAGACAGAAACACAAGCAAAATAAAAATAGTGATCATGTCAGCATGAAAATGCCCTTTAAGGCATCTCTTTGGTGGCAGCTTCTCATTTTATCTTCGTTTCCTGTTACTAAGAGGACTTCTCTCCTGTGTTAGTACTAGGAAATGCTTTTAAAAATGAAATGCTTAAAAAATGCTTTTAAAAATATGTAATTACATTCCGTTCTCTTGGTGAATGTGAGTCAGTAGGAAAACAAGCTGAAATGCAACAAGGAAATCAGATCTGTCCAAGCAGGAGCTTTCTATCTTTTGCAATGATGAGGTTCTTTATTCTGAAAATAAAGCATCTCATCTCTGGGAGAAATGAGAAGATTATATAGAGCTCATACCAGTCTGTTGCTAGAATGTTCTGTGTTTACCAGGTTCTAAATATAACCCAGTTAATGGTTAAGTAAATTCAATGACAGCAAACTCAGTTTCTCTTTGGGGAAATATGATCAATTTGAAACTATTAAAATTTGTTTTTGAGTTTTTCAAGTGAGTCAACAAATGATAGGTTTTCATGCTTGTGAGCATGATTCACTGATGTGTGTATCTCGACACCAACCACATATTCCACTTACTGTTAGTTTTCAAAAGAGTCAGCGTCACTGTTCTCTGTTCTTGACCCTTTTTTATTCAGAGAAGTTTGCCACTCATGTGTCACCTCTTCCTCCTGCACTTTGCTAGGGCAGAATTGTGAAAGGAATGAAAGTACAGTGCCTTTGCAGTGACTCTGTAAGACAAGCACATTGGAAATATTTTGTAAGTTAAATGAAAGGAAAAGTTTCTCAGGTTAACAGATGCAAATGTGAATGGGGTTGAATCGTGGAAAAAAAGGACTAGATGCAAAATGGCACAGAAGGCGATCCCAGAGCCCCGACTGCCACTGCAGACATCTAGAGAGAAAGAACCTTTCTGTCCTCCTTCTACATCCAGAAATTATACTTTTCAAATTCATTTTTCTATGTGGGTCTAAGAATAATCTAAATGATATTTAAAATATCTAACTTGATGTTCTGGATAACACTACCCCGAGTTTGACTGGTGACAGATGGGTGCAGATCTGTGTAGTTTCATGACTAGGTGAGTTTTCAGCAAATTGTGCATCTGTGGGTGAAAATTAGAACCTGGACATTAATATACCCAGCAGGCCAATTGCAGTTGGCAGGACAGTGGTTCTGCAAAGATGCTCACTTCCTAATCAAAGAAACTGTAAATAAATTACTCCATGGAGTAAAAAGTGATTTATGGATCTCAGTAAGAATTTTACCATCATGAGATGTCTCTGATTGTGCAGTGAGGTGTGGTCTATGTCTAAATGTCACTAAATCAGGGAAGTAGATGGGTAAGAAGCACCAAGGGATGCCACAGTGAGCAGAAAGCCAGATTAAATAATTTAATTTTGTATTTATATATTTATATTATTAGCATATACATGGGCTACATAATCATATTCATCTTAGGAATCTGGTCCTATAAATATCACATCTTAATCATTTTTATTTTCGTATCTTCCCTTCTGCTTCTTTCTCCTCATTCACATATCGCTGCCCATCTCTGTAGATCATATCTCCTTGTTTTTTTAATCACGTCTCTTTTATTTTGCTGTTTAAATTATTTGTGTTTTGTGTTTTCCATATGAAAAAAAAATCATTCTATATTTGAACTCTTAGCTGAGCGTTTTGTTCTCCAGAGGCATTCCTTGTCTAGAGATGGATCAAGTTTATCCTTCTTGGATACACATGGGTACACATTTCCATTTGTATTATATCAATATATTTATGTTTCTACTGCGGATTCATTGGATGAGGAACATTTAAGCTGCTTCCAAAAAGTAAGCTTTTATGAACTGTGTTGATACAAACATGGATGTGGAGTCAGCACTGCAATATCATATGTCTCCTTCTGGAAGGTGTCCAGAAGAGGTTCAGTTGAGTTGAATGGAATTTATATTTACAGTTCTTTAGACGTCTCCACACTGATTGCCTTCGGGGTTGCACCAGTGCACGTTTTCACAGTGATATAGAAGCATCCTTTTCTCCACGACCTCAGCAGCATTTGTTTCTGAGTGCCTGAGGATTACTATCTTTCCTGAGTAAAATGAATGCTCGGTTTCCTTGTTTGTGTGGTTGATTTTTGATTTGCATTTATCTAGTGGTGAAAGATGCTGAAATATTTTCTTATTTTTGTAGAGATTTGTATTTCTTTTTCTTTTTTTTTTTTTGAGAAGTGTGGATTTGTTTTAGTTGCTCATTTTTTCTGATTGGCTTTTTTATTTGAGGGAGTTTCATTTTTTAGTTTTTCATACGTGTTAGATATTAGTCCATGATAAAGGGATAAAGAGGAATAACTGATAATTTTTTATTGAAATTAATTAGGTTTTTTTTTCTCTACTCAGTTGTTTCCTTTTATGTGACAGTTTTTATTTTGATAGTCTCACTTGCTTATACAGGGTATTTGTTATTTATTTTTTTGCAAATGAAGTTCTGTTCAGAAAGCCCTTGAATATGCTTCTATCTTCAAAAGTTTTACAGTACACAAATTCCAGTATATTCAATATTTTATTTTATTCCATTACATTCCAATATTTTATTCCAGTACATCTAATATTGGTTTTATATCTAGTTCTTTGATTCATTTTGTTTTTAATTTTAGTACAAAGGAAGAGATTCAGGGCTTTATTCAATTTCTTGTAGGCAACAAGTTTCTTCAGCATTTTTGTTAAGGGGATTCTTTTCTTCAGTGAAGAAGTTTGGCCTATTGAATAAACAAAACAAGCAAACAAAACACAGATTACTAAAGGAACCTGAGATTTGTCTGCATCCTAAATTCTACTCCATAGATCCACAGTCTATTCTCGCCCCAGTACCGCACTGTTTTTATCGCCGTCGCTTTGTGTTACAGCCTGCAAACCAGCATCCCAGCGCCTCCTGCTAGGCTGTGATCCAGCATTTCTCCTGCTCTTTTTGATCTTTCTGAATCACATAAATTTGAGTGGTGCTATTTCTCATTCTGTCAAAAAGTTCTATCTCTTTTTCTACCTTCATTTTCTATCATCTGTTTTCATCTTCCTTTTTGAACTGTGTTCTTCTTTCACTCCTTCCCTCATCCTTTATTCTCCAGGTTACTTGCCATCAGTGTTAATTTATTGCTTTCCCTTGTTATTGGTTTTATCTGTCTGTAGTGCTCAAAACTAGAAATTGGTGAAAATTATAATGCATTCAAAATAGGCAATGTGGTTGGGACAAATGAATGGGAATACCTAGCCACCTGTATGGATATTGAAATAAAATATTGTCAGCCAGAGCCAAAGTAGTTCTGGAATTTGGATTTAAGTATTCCTTTGACCAAAGATCTATATAGATCTATATAGATCTGTATATCTATATATAAATATATCTATATCTCTATCTATATATAGATATAATATATCATAGAGAATAGAAAAAGATGATATATATCATCAAATATTCTCTGATAAAATTATATCTATATCTATATCTATATCTATATCTATATAGATATAGACATATATATACACATGCCATAGAGAATAGACAAAGAAGTCATAAAATACTAGAAATCCATGGCTCTTTCCTTATACTTCTTTAACTGTTCTGACATCTTAAAATACCAAAATTACAAAGAGAAAAGTATAATATCTTTATAACATGATGTATTAATTATATTGTACTAATTAATTGTGGTGACTCTACTGTACATTTAACTGTCAGTTATCTTTCAGTGGTGGAATTCAATGAACTTGTTTCATTGATATATTTGAATATATGTGATAAGTGAATAGTCCTTTTAATGGACAAGAGAATAGTAAAAAAATAATTAAATCATATAATCATTTAGTATCATTAAAATATCATATAAACAAGTGAGCCTCTATCAAAATCATTCACACAGCTAATTTTCAATACCGGCTGTTATGGGTGTTTACCAAGTTATGGAAATGGTTTATTTTCTTCATTTCTCATTTGACTTTTATATTTGTGATTACTCATATAATAACAGTTAATATGTAAAATATACTTATTCATCATTGGGTGATTGATTTATATTTTTATTATTTGAATATTAAATAGGAACAAACAGTAGCAAGAAATGAATTGACAGATTTCAAGTTAGACTGTGAATAGAGCTCAAGGAAAGATGGCGCTTTCTGGGCCGCACTGGGGGCCACGCCCACACGTCTCTGTCTCACACTTTGGTGCTCCTTTCATTTTCGTTGCTGTCATTCTGTTCATTATTAGGTCTTGGGTTTGTCGCAGAGACTCAGCTGATGAAATAAATCATCAAAGCTCTCATGAAAACACCTCTGCTCTCAGTCATAGCAAGAAATTATCTGAAGCATACAACCTTGATGCAGATTTTTTTTTTCCAGGCTTTTTAGTAGAACACAGCTTCAAACAGTAGCTATAATTTTAACTTCCCATTGACTGTCACTTTAAAATATATAGAAAAAGATGTGCTATTCACAGAATTCTCCATTAAAGTTTTAAAGATTATACATTTCAACATACTCAGCTGACAGCCCGTGCTTTACTGCACATAAAAATAATCACACACTGAAAAAAATAACTTTATGGCCTATAAAACATGAAGAACAAATTGTATTCCTTAAGTCATATTTCAAAAAGTCAAATGAAATTTAAACAAAGGTGTCACAAATAGTGGTAGCTTAATTTTATACATTAAAATGATAGAATAATGCTAAGGAATATATTTATTTTCATATTTTAAAGAGTAAGCATATTTTTCAGTAAACTCTAATATATTCTTGTGCAAGTTGAGATTTATTTCTGCATTTAGAAGCAAAAGCCTGACTAGAATACATATTATTCTAAAATGACATGTTATGCTTTCCTTTGGCTCCAAATCATCCTTTATATTGCATTTGGATGCCTTACTTATGATTATAATAATATAACCTCTCTATTGAATATATAAAACTAAATATATAAAATACAGCTTTAATTATACAGAATTCCCAAATAAAATAACTAATTCCAACATAATACAAAACGAAAACAGCATTTGTTCCTCTAAATACCCAAATTATAATTCCCATAATAATTGTTAAATTTTTGATTACGAAGAAAGAAATGGCTTTGAGAATATAATTGTGGATAAAATATTATTTTTTCAAATAGTTAAATGAACAGATTAAAAGAAAAACATTCTGAGAAGTTAAATAAATCACAAATTCCTAATTTTATTTTATTTTATTTTATTTATTTATTTTTTAAGGGTTTTTTTTTTTTTTTTTTTGAGACAGGGTCTTGCTTTGTGGTTCAGGCTAGCCCTGAGCTCAGCCTCCAACTCACATCACAGCAATCCTCCTGCCTCTGCCTCCCGAGTGCTGGGATTACAGGCGTGAGCCACCATGCCCGGCACTGTGCTATGTGGTACTGATTGCTGCTGGGTTGAGTCTCCACGCCCAGTATTGTATGTGGTTACTGGGGTTCGAACCCAGGCCCTTGCGCTTGCAAAGCAGGCGCCGGAACCACTGAGCTATATCCCCAGCCCACAAATTTCTAATTTAAGAAAAATGAGAATTATTGGTGCAGTTAGGCTTCAACAAGTGGCCCCTGTCCAGAGAGCTGCAGATCCATTGCTTCATGTAGACTACAGTCACAAAGGCTTAGAAACATCTCAATATTCACAACTGTTCTAAATTGCCTTTATACTTTTGCTACTCTCTTCAGGGATGAATTATATTTTATACATAGGATTTCTATATTCTATGATGATCATGAGGGAATGTAGAATGTAAATAGGTTCGGCTGAATAATTACATTTTGATTTCTAAATATGAAATTCCTGATGTATCTCGATTAGTGAGTAATGCATGATAAGTACTTTAATGTAGGTGATCTAACTATGAATAGGACAGTTTTTCAATGTTATTTTTGTGTATTATTTCATACTTTATTTTTTCACCTTAATACTATCTGATCAAGAACTCACACCTGGGGCCAGGGAGTTAGCTCAGTGGTTCCGGCGCCTGTCTTGCAAGCACGAGGACCCGGGTTCAATCTCCTGGTAACCACATACAATACTGGGCATAGAGACTCATGCCCAGCAGCA
>PVIR01012492.1:10355-44695 GCA_004026965.1 Petromus typicus
CATGCTCCAATGTAATGCTGACAATTTTCACTTTTTCTTTTGCTCTTTTTTGAGGATGCAGTGAATTATTTCATATAGAAAATATTCTTAGGATAGAATATTGTACTATTGTATGTCTTCCTTAAACAGCAAGAATAGATGAACTCTCAGAAATACATGTCTTGTATAATATGTGTCTAAATCAAATCAAAGTTTGGTGACTACTTTATGTAAAATGTATAAAAAGTTTACTTATTTAAAAGTTAGTGTGAATTGTAAATTATTAAATTTTCTTATATAGATTCAAATTATAAATCTGAACTTAGAGAATACTAATTTGATTAGTGATATGAATAACATAAACATCAATCATATATTAAATATACAAAAATATCATGATGTTTCATTTTAAATTTAACCTTGGAATTATATCTGAAATATCTGAAGTATTAGTATATTAAAAACATGGCTTCAATATGTACATTCATTCAGAAATGAATAAATATATCAAAATCATGAAAGAAGTCACATAAAATGTTTCATTAATATGTAATAATTGTCATATAAAATAAATGTTCTAAGACAATAGTAGAAAGGGCGATACATAGGCACAGATAGGAAGTCAATTTTACTATTGATAAGTCCTCTGTAAGCTTGGAAGGTCAACAAAGTACAAAATTTAACAATAGATTATGAGTAATAATTACTTAGATATCATGGGATGTATTTTATTACTTTCAAAAGGTATAATCATAATCACGTGTATATAGTTTCAAGATGATAACAGGAATAACAAGCTATTGAAGGCACTAATGTTTTAAAAGAACATGCATACTTGGGCTTTGCAAAAGTTTATCTTTTCAGTATAGTTAATAACTTGCTGATCCTACCTTGCTTATGACATGCTGCAGATGGTTAAAAATATCAATTCTATAACCACAATACCTTGAAAAAATAAATTCTCTGGCATTGATTGGAAACTTCTGAACTATTCAGAGTATTCTTGCAAAAGAATGGATTTTAATATTTGTAAATTAGCTTTAAAAGTGTTGGTCTTCAAGCACAAAATGCAAAAATAATGCAAATTAAGATTAAGTTCAAAAGGTAGAAGGCTTTGTTTTCTCATCAAAATGAATGGTTCAAGGTATGTTTAAGGAAATTAATAAGCAGTATTAATACAAGGTAGGACTTCTTGAATAGATAAAATGCTACTATACTCTGTCACAAATGAATAGCAACATTCAGCGTGATCTTCTCTACACAGAAGAATCATTTGCCTTTGACCTGACAAAAACAGACTATAAATTATGTAATTAAACAATCTGACCTTTAAGACTAGAGAGACAGATAATACGTGGGACAAAATATTCCTGTAGATTCTTGGATGTTCTTTGGCTACTTCATGAAAATGAAGCATCAAATGGGCATGCTATCATCTCTTTGCCTAATTTTCAAGTTTTGGATAATTGTTTTTTATAGTATTTGATCTGTACGCTCCTTCTATACACATTGTTTCAAAAATGTACCATGTGGTTTATGGTACCATCTCATAAACTCTTGCTTCGCTCCTCTGTCAGAGCCATGCTTCCCAGAGGAGATGGAAGTAATTAAGTGTGTGAATTCAAAGGGAATCCCTGCGGGGACACAGGCAGCACGCTAAGACTGAGTAAATAGAAATTGTTTGATATGTCAACATTAGAGCACACAGAGTCAATAAGTATTTAGAGGCAAGATTAGCAATAGATAAGCCACTAAATAGGAAATATTGTTTTTGAGAAGAAAGGCATCTTTATTTGGAAAGTTTCTGAAATTCTCAGTGTTTCTCTGTGAGGCTACAAATGTTTCAAACAGATTTTTCAATCTAATTTTAGAAATTTTGGATGTTGCATTAAAAATTCCTTCATGTTTTGAACAGATATAATTAAATGCTATTTAGCATGCCCTTCAAAAGGAGACATTTAGTAATTTACCGTAGTTCATTCCACAGTGTGTTAGTCCACAGCGATGATTACACCAAATTGATCTCTTGACATTTTCACAGTACTTCATTTTCACAGTATTTGGTCTTGTACACAAGCATATCAATCAAAAATATTGCAATTTGGAGGAGCTCTTTAGCGAACTGTCAAATAAATCCATCCTTCTTCTTCGGTGCTTAATTTGCTTCACTGCTAAATCCTATAGATTTGCTGGTAATCTAAATGAGTGTAATTACTCTTCATTTCAAGGCTTCTAAAAATGCTACTTCTTGTTTAAAATTACTCAATTTACATTCACCTCGGTACATGTGGATAAGTGTTGTTTGGAAGCCTAATTTAAATAAAACCTAATTTAATAGACTTAATTGCTTAATACATATACCTAAGGGGTATTTTGTTATTGTTGTTTCTCTTGATGAGTTATCTCTTATATTCAACTCATCAAGATTAAGAGCTGATTCAGCTGAAAGAAAGAGGAGGAGGAGAGAAAGGGAGAGAAGGAGAGAGAGAGAGAGAGAGAGAGAGAGAGAAATATGTAGGAATTAATCATTTCTTTGGCATAGCCCTAAAATAGCAATGTGTCTCATGACATTACATTTGGGAAAATCTATTTCCTCCATCAAGTGCAGCACTACATAATACCAACATCTTAACATTTGAAGCAAAATGAATTTAAAAATGTACTATAGTCAAGCTTTGTGTAAATTTTTGTCTGTAACTCATGGGGTAGGATGAAATAAAACAAGGTAACCCTTGTTTTCACCTTTAAAAGGTGCAAATAGGCATTTGTCTAAGATATAATAATCATGTTATCAAATAAAACACTTCTGAGAAGAGGTCATAGTGAAGTAATTCCAAAACGTTAGTCTTAAACTTAGAGAATTCAATCTGTCTTTAAGAAGACCCCTAAACAAGCAAATCTATTTGAGCTAAATATCTGTGATTCTTCTCTGATGTACAAGTATTTCATGGTTCTATGTAAGCATTCAGTATTTTAGCAATTCTAAATAGTTCCATAAACAGTTGTTTACCAAATGTCTCCTAAAACCACAGCTGAGCTCCTGAGATCTCAGGAGATATTTTATATATGGTCTTCTCCTTCACCTCATAATCATCCTATTTTCTCCACACTCAAGAAAATAATAAATTGAGTATTTTAGAAAACTGGCCCAGAATTATATGGGCAATAAATATCAGAACTGAAGTTAAAATATTAACCTAAAACTTTTTATTCCCATCTTACCATTTCAGTTACTAATGTCAGAATTGTTGTCAGGTCAGTCTTTGATGTGTTAATTCTTAGTCTCTTATAATAGAGTTAAAGTGGCACATTTTAAAAACGTAACACAGCTTTTTATTTACTTTTAAAATAACATGATTTTTCTTTTCACTTGTCTTAGACTGTTCTTATCACCCTATAAAAATCTTCTTCACAATATTACACTTACTTTTGTCCCCAGGAGATTGTGCATACTTTAAAACAAAAAAAGTAGAGTCAATTTTAGCAAAAGAAACTTAGATGTTATTCACTACACTTAGGTTTATATTATGTTATTCATTACACTTAGGTTTATATTTCCTTTTTATCAAAATGAAAATAGAAATACTGATAAGCCAGTAGAAAATTCAAGAAAAGTGCTGGAGACTATTTGCTCTATATTTAACTTCATTGCATAATATTTATTGTTTAAAAATGTTAAAAACTGTGAAAAGTACTTCTGTGTAAGAATTACATTTTAAAATTAAAATTTTATTTTTTATTTACACTCAATCATGTACATAAAATTCCTCACACGTGAATATATATTTAACACATGTCTTTCTACAAAATAAGCTCATCTATTAGATTGGATCCACATACAAGGTAGCAGGCAAAGATGCATTGCCTAAGCTCCTAGCATTAAAGATATATGTATATTTTATCTTCTAATGTATAATACACCTTACTATGGGTTCATTATAATAAGGAATATGGATTTTAGAATTATGATTGAAATGTTGCTGTTTTGTGCATCTTAAAATTATGAGTTTTATAAAAAATTAGCATGCTAACCTCAACAGTATAATATTTGGTTCGTTCATGCATGCAAAGTGCTAGCAATTAAAACTTGAGAGGATGACCGAATTCACTCCTCATGAAAATTCCCAAGGGAAATGTCTTAAGGAAAACCTCTTTTTCTATCTTGGCAATTTCAGTTGTTTTTTGTTTGTTTGTTTGTTTTTAAATGGGAACGTACTACGCATACTGCTGCATAACCACCGTTTGACAATTAGTGCTTTCTATATCAATTGGTGCTTTCTATATCAATAGTGAAAGCTATAGCCATCATAGTAAACACATTACTAAAAAAATTAATCCTACTGGAAAAGTCTGTCACAAATGTTACCAGTGTTTTATATGTTATATGATATATAACTTTAAAAATTGGATAGTAACTGTAATTTTCCCAATCCAGCATTTTCCCTTACTCCATGTTATAGAGCCTAAGAGAGCCTATCTTCAATATCTTTTTTTTTAATTATCTTTATTGGTACATTATGAATACACATGATAATCACATGCAACATTAAGCTTTTGTACCAGAATATGACATGACTTGATTCTCATTTTTTTCTTTTCCCCTCGCCCTGCATCCTCCTGCCCCTATATATACAATTTTGTTTTCTTTTTCCTTTATTATTACCACATTCATTTTCCCCTCTTTATTTACCTTACACTCTTTCCTTGTAAATATTTTCTACTTTGCAATATCAACTATATATACTACAACTCATTTACAACTTCATATTCTCATATCAGAGAAAAGATGTGATATTTACACATCTGTGACCTATTTATTTCGCTTATGAGGATGTCCTCAAGGTACATCCATTTGCATGAGAATGACTCAGTCTTATCATTTAGTGGCAGTGTAATACTCCATGCTATAAAAGAACCACATCTTTCATATCTGTTTTTTTAAGAGCAAAAAAAAAAAAAAAAAAAAAAAAACACATGCTCTCAATTCCTTCTGTTTCTGTCCTTATAAGCAGAAACTTCTTCCCATGGTTATCAGCATAGTTCTGTTTGTTTTAGCTCTACTTTTTAGTCTGTAATATTCTAATAGAAGAGGAACAATCAATCAATTTTAATGTCACCAGCAACAGAGGTTCCTTAAGCATAGCCATTTCTGGATAAAGAAGAAAAATGCATTGAACCCTTTTAACAGCCACACTGCATCCCTTTTGTGTTCACGTTATAAAATCTTTAGCCAATACTTCTTTATTTATATTTTGAGATCTTCTTAAATTCCACTGTTACAAAAACTTGTGCTTTCACTGCTGAACTTTTGTCCAGAATTGTTTTCTTAGGAACTATTTCCAGGACCATAACCACCCATTTAAAATAAGATACATTAAAAGTTTTGAGACAGGCCACTGAGCTCACCCTTGCATCGTGGCCCACCATCACAGTGACACTGTAAGGTGTCCCTCTGCTGGGGCCGTTGGCCTCAATTTGTTCTACAGAGATTATGTCTTTTCCTCCCTGTAATAAAACTTTGCATGTGTTAATAATAAAGTTTGGAGACAGACGGATGAGCTTGTAGTTCTAACAGTCACTTTGCCGTTACTGAGATATGATACCAGACCCTCACAATTTAAAGGAGGGAAAGTTTCACTGGGCTCCAAGGCAGAAACACCATGGGCGAAGAGCAGTGTGTAGGAAAGATGCACAGGCTACGGCAGCCAAGAAGCAGAGCAGGCAAACAGCACCAGAGAGGAACGGGTCAGGGAGGAGATGGAGGATCCAAAATCGTGCTGCTAGGGCTCTGCAAGGCAATATAGCACTGTGTTTTACTCGTATATTCAATAACTTTCAAACCATTGTAGGTGACACAATTAAGCTTAATCACTGAAGTTGTTGTTACTTAGAAAGAAGGTAATAAAGTTATTTTTATAGTACTGTCTAAAAATAATGTTTTTTCCACTTTTAAGACATGAAGCATTGGTTTCTTTTTACATCCAAGTTAAAGTCAGATACGAAAGTGAAACTTGGCCATGGTGTAGACCATTGGCCCAGAAATTGGTTGGGTATTATTCTTTGCTGGAATAGATAAGCTTGAAATCTCAGTAGATTAACACAGGTGATTCTATCTCTCACTCAGCTGAGGTCTACTGAAATTAGAGAATATCTGCTCAATCAGCCATTGAAGGTTTTGCTTCTTTCCCTATAGTTCAACTTCCCTACAAGGCCTCAGTGTTTTTGCTGTTCATTCACCAAGCAGAAGGGAGTATTGATCACAAGAGAGAATTTGATAGGCTATACCCAGAAATAAGCTAATAATTTCTAATTAGATTTCATTGCTGAAAACTGAGTCTTAATATTACTGATACTTCAAGGGAGAATGGGAAATTGTCTAGGGGTGAGGCTAAGGAAACTTGATCATAGATGAAGGAAACAACAAGCTAATCCTTACCAAAATTTCTCCTTCTGATCCAATAACTGTTTCTATACAGTCATCTTGATAGTCATGTTCATCTCATCATAGAGGAGATAGTCATGCATCCATCTGTGAAACAACTGACACTTCTGACCTAGAATCTTTTCCAAGAAAAGAATCAAGACCTTAAAAACAATCCACCCCCCTGTCACGCATCAAAAATAAAGGGCAGAACTGAGACAATGAGACCCCAGAAAATGTGTTCTTAGGGAAAAAGGAGGCTAGGAGAGACATGTAAGTGAATTCGTACCAATTTTTAATTCTCTTAGTCATTGCACATGAATTCTTCTAAATAAGAGGAAAATTTCTGTGCATTATATTTTTTAAATATATAGCTTTACATTCCCATTGATGTACATGCATCCTGAGTAGGAAATGATGAACAATCCACTCTTTATTTCTCCCTATCAGAACTTGATTTCTCCATGTGGTGATCCCAACAGTGTGAGGTTGCCTTGTGTCTGCGTAGCCAAGCTTCTTAGTCTGGGAACACAGTTTCATTATTAATAAGCTTTTCCCTCAAAAGAGAAGTGGGCATCTCATGGAAATATTGAAAGTGACAATAAACTTACGCAATGTTGTTTTCTAAGGAAAACCTAAACCCTCCTTTTGCTTGTTGCATCTTACCTGTTGGTTCCTTGTCTCTCACATTAATGCTGGCCATGGGACTTTTCTAGAACTAAAGAGTTGAATGCAGCCATAAAAATACTTAATATTATTACTTATGTAGATTCTTCATTTTGCTCACTGGACACCCTGTATAAAAGCAGATTTTTTTTTCTTTTTAAACTTAATCCAAAATTATTCTGAAGCTTATTTTTTTATTTGCTGGAGTACATACGGTGGTCACATTGACAAACTCTAAAGGCCTTGAATTGAATACTTCTGTTTTGTTCTGAGAGCTCAAGAAAAGCTCACCGAGTGATTGTCAGTCTCAGAATGTAGACCTCCTTCCTGCAAAGGCGGCTATCACAGTCCAACAGCACTTTGTAAAAATCCCTCCGCGTTTGCATTGTCAATAACATGCTGTCTGCTTCTCTCCTTTCTAAATCATCACAGGTGATTATTTTAGTCAAGTTTTACTATTTCAGAACATAATGACAGGATCACATTTCAAAGTACTAATTTGACACGACTGGAAAAGCACTATCAAATCGAGCAGACGCAGCCCACAATCTCAGCACCCAAACACAATAGTAGCTTAATTTCCACTCAGTGTTCCCTTGAAATTGATTGTAACTTGGCTTCAGTTTGTCATTCAGAGAAGGACCTCCTTTGATCACGAGCGTCTCCTCTCTCAAAGACACAGAAGGTTTCCGTACTCTGCCAGCACATGGGAAAATCGGGTGCAAGATCCTGTGGGAGCTTTTTATGGACCAAGGCTGCATGTAGCTGTTACCACTTTCAGCCATGTCTCTGCCAAGAACTCAGTGCTCACAGCCAAACCAGCAAGAAAATGTAGGAAATGTACCACAACAGATGTCCAGTAAGGGAGGGAAATAATATTTGTTAGTGTAAGAAAACCATTGTGTTAACTACACAATGTAGAGAAAAAGAAACTCTACATTGAACAATGAATTGTCATTTATCTTACCTGCATGGATGAAGTTATTGTTAAATCTGCATATAAAGAAAGGTATTATAGTGAAAGATAAAGATATAATCTAAAACTTAAAAAAATATTCCAAGAAATGGCTTAAGAATTAAAGGAAAGTAGTGTCTTCATAAATTCTTCATCTCTTGGTGAAAATTTTCTGATTGCAAAGTTTAAAATACACAAGAAGTTAAGATATAACTACAAATGAAATAATGGAAATAATCATATTTTTTAATTTAACAATATCTATGATCCAATTATATTTAGATGACTCACACTTAGAAAATTTAGACTATATATATTTTTCTTGGAAAAGCAATATTTTGAAATGTAAAACTTTCCAGATGCATCAGTAAATGTGAGGTCAAAAGACAAACTTAGGGACCTTTCTTTCAGTCACTGACTTTCCTATTAATTGGGCTCGATCAAACCCTGGTCATAGGCTGTATTATATCAAAATGTCAAATCCTTATTCCCTCAGTAGCTATGTACTAAGCATCTTCCATATGTGAGATAGTGAGATTTAATGAGTATTCAAGAATAAATAGCACAGACACCTTCCACTAAGCAGATTTTCAGTGAGAACTGCTCCAAGTGGACAGAGTCTCACTCACCTGTGAGCCCCTCAGCCTCAGGCTTCATAGCCATCTGTTTTTAACAAGCCTGCTGGGTTATTTGAATTCAGGCTAGAAGCTGAGCATTGCTGGTCTAGTAAGATCCTGTAGGAGCAGTAATCGTAAGTGAGAGAATGTTTTTCCAGTCATGTGTGAGCTATACTGAGCATTTTTCAAAAATAAAGAGTAAACTTTTAAAAATTTTATTTTTATTAGTACATACTGGAAGTCCCAAATGGTTGCCTTTATTGTAGGAAGTTGCTACTCAACCAGCACTTTTTAAATCTTTCTTACCTTTCTCCGATCTGCCTTCTCTCTCTTCCATCTCTGTTCCTTTTGCATTTCAAAGGATCTGTTGCCTACTTTGTTACAATAAAGCATAAACAGTAAAAACTGAACTGCAGCAATATTCTGTTCCTTTTTTATTGAAAGCTTTATTGGTACATTACATATAGGCATCATGATTGCACTCCATAATGGAGATTTGTACCAGTATAAGATACAACTTAATTCACATTTTTTCCCATAGCCCTACCACCCTATCACCCCCCCATATACATAAACTTTGTTTCCTTTCTTTTTTGTTATAATCTCATTATTTTTCCCCTTCACCCTATTTTACTTTGAGTGTTTTCTATTTCACTATATATAACATACAATTATAGGACTCATTTGCATCTTTATTTTCTCATACCAGAGAAAAGATGTGATATTTACCTATCTGTGACCTATTTATTTCACTTTTGAGGATATCCTCAAGGTATGTCCGTTTAATTATAAATGATTCAAATTTATCATTTTTTATGGCAGAGTAATACTCCATTCTGTAGGAAAATCACTATATCATATGTGCTGTACATGTTATGAAATCACCATTCCACTCTGTATGTCATAGTAGACAGTCATATAGGCATTTTTAAAACAGATACACAAAATAAAATGATATAGGAAAATTCAGTTCAACAAGAAAGTTTTTACTTTCTTGATGGATATAAATTTTCATAAAAAGTGGATTAAACACACTATATCAAAAGTCTATAATTCTACCTTTAATAAGGAAGATACAGGGCTGGGGATTTAGCTCAGTGGTTCTGGCGACTGAATAAAAAAACAGAAAAGAAAAATGAATAAATAAGGAGCATACGAAGAGTAAATTTGAGAAAAAAAGAGAAAAGTGTGTTAACTGTGATGATAAATATTGATTATATAATGGCATTGCTTTTAAAGACTTAGTGTAGACTCTCAATGAGGTATGTGAAGCAAAGAAAGATGGTACGTTAGGGTGAGAGGAAAGGCTCTCCCCCCTTTTGAACCATGTTTAAATAGTCTTTTATCCATTTTTAGCCAACAGAATTCCAGAGTTTTCAGTATTCCTATATATGTTATTTTCCTCAGTGTTCCCAAAGGTGGATATTGGAGTTGAAGATTTGAATCCATAATGACCTGTAACCAGAATAATCACTTCTTTGTAGCAGCATAAAAATAACAGTTCTTAAGTATTATTACCCAAACCAGATATTCACATTTTTTATATCTCTTTTTAGGCTCTTTATCCTTAATAATGTTTTTCTTTATTTACTTTCATCCTTTCAGATATCTTAGCATGTTTACATCTGTGCAGATCCATGGTAGAGGGAAGATTGAACACAAAGACTGGATTCTTTTCCTGAGAGACTTTCTCTTGGCCTTTGAACTTGAGTGATAGGCAATTGTAAGCTTTCCATTTCTAGTTACAAATTCTGAATCATTTTGGTAATGGAAGCACATTTGTTATTTTCTACTTCTCCTATATTAGAAGTCAAGCATGGCTTAGATGAATCTCTATTCAGAGTCTCACCATGTTGCAATTCACTTGCCAGACCCGCTCGTTTCTTCCATTAGCTTTACTTCTGTACCCAAACACAGCTACTGAGGGCATTGCTTTCTGGTCAAGGAGCCCATGGTGATAGGCTCCTTTTAGGCCAGTGGCATTAAAACTTGACATTGTTGATTTCCTTTCTCTCTATCTGCAGGTACGGGAAAGGTGATTCCCTCTTTTGGTTATCTCAAGCTTAATCTCTTAGAATCTTAATTAAATTTTGAGTATTTCTTAATCATTACAAAATGAGAGGAGTTGTCCCATAATTTGTTGGAGAGAAACATGCTACTTAGTCTATTCATAGTGAAAGAAAGAAATATGAGGGTGTGACTTGCTGAGGTCACCGAAGTCGGCATCTCCCACAGGTGGCTTCTGTGTTCTACTTAAATGCAATTTAATATGAGTGATGATCAATTTCACCTGATAACAGAACCAGCGGGCTCTAAATCAATTATAATATAATATTCTATTTGTATTGGAAACAGACTTTGAATATTGTGTGGTATAAAGCTAGAATTAAATAATGATTTTCATTTGTAAACGCTAAAGAAATCTGTGTGCAAATACTTCATCAGTGGAAATGATGTGAATTCCTTGTTTCCAATGGAAGAGTATAAAAACTTTATGCAACAATAAAATATATGAAATATATAATAAAGTCAATTCTGGTATTGGGAATGGAACCCAGGACTTTGTGCTTGCCAAATGTGTGGCACTATTCA
Organism: Petromus typicus; assembly: GCA_004026965.1. Classification (NCBI taxonomy): domain Eukaryota; kingdom Metazoa; phylum Chordata; class Mammalia; order Rodentia; family Petromuridae; genus Petromus; species Petromus typicus. The sequence continues at coordinate 21,586 of PVIR01012492.1, forward strand.
GTTCCATCTTCATACTTTTTTTCTTTTTTAAGTGCCAAATCAAACTCAGAGCCTCGGTTTTCAAGGCAGGCTCTGTGCCACTGAATTAAATCCCTGGCCCCTTATCCTTCTTAATATAAATATAATTCAAATATATTGTTTTTTACTAAGCTCTAAGAAAAGTGCATGTGTGTGCAAGTTTATTCCATTAAATAACAATTTTCTATTACGACTTAATAGGAGATTACAACATTCGTTACTTGTTTAGGGTTACTCTAGTAGACTACATCCTAGAAATTCATTTCAAATACAAGTTTCTCATTTCTTAATTCTACACGTACACACGGTACCCTCTTCTATTCTGTCTCTGCCTGTCTCTCTCCTTTTCTGCCTTTCTCTTTTTCTGCATGCTACTGGGTACTAAAACTGGACCCAAAGCTTCATTTACACTAAGCATGTGTATTACTGCTGAACTACACCCAGAGCTGTATTATTTAACTTAAATTTAATTTTGTTATGCTGTCTTCCTGTGAACTGGTGGTTATGTGCATAAGAAATTATGATGCATCATGGTCAGATAAAACACACTTGAGAATACTGCATGAATTCAACTGTAGAACTGAAAAATAAAATTAGGCATAAGGGTAGCTCTTCATTTATTACTTATTAGTAGATATTTAAGATGTACCTTAATCTACTTATATCATCTTCATATAATCTTATTAGAATCTAAGTAGCATCTTAAATTATGAGAGTGCAAAGAAGATAGTACAGGTTTCGACTAAAGTTATCTTTTAAAAAAGCTTCTGAGTTTTGAATGTGAATTCACATGACCAAGAGCTAGAATGACAGCTTTTCCAGGCTCAGATGTGTGAACTTAGCCTGTTATTAAGTTCAAGTATATGAATCCAATAGAACTACTCATCTCAATGTTTACTGGAGCATCAATGAGAATTTGCAGACTCAGTATTAGTGCCCTCCGTGTGACATGATAATTAGCTGATTTCAGCTAAAAAGAATGGCATGATATGAAGTAATTAAAACACAAAATATATATTTTTCAATAGAAACATACAAAGGAAAATTGGTGTAATAGTTACTGTTGGTATGAGGAATTAGCCTAAACATTTATGTTGTTGAATTAACATTTCCATATTTACACAGAACAAGAATGGGTTTACTCCCATCTCTTGCCAATAATTAGAACACTTGGACCACACTCATAATTTAAAAGAAGATACATTTTACTTGGTTCATCCCTGATCTTCTGGATCCAAGGCAGAAACAAGATGGCAGACGGAGACAATAAAGGAAAAGATGCTGAAGTCTTAGTATCCAGGAAGCAAAGAGAGGAGAGGAATGTGAGACAAGAATATCCACTGCTAAGTCATTCCCACAGGGACCTGCTTCCAGCCAGGTCCTCCCGCTTAACAGCACATTTATCTATCCAACTCATTGATGGATGAATCCACTCATGAGTACAGTGCTCTCTCGATCCAAATGCCTTCCAAACATTTTAGGCTTTTGGAATAATTTTATATCTGAGACACTCTGCATCTGGTCCCCAAAATACTAGTGTCCATCTATTTAATTCATCTCTAAGAGTTGCCAAAGTCTTAAACAGTCCTGGCATTGCTGAAAAGCCCAAGTCCAAAAGCTACTTGGAGATTCAAGGTAAACACTTACAAATGAGCTTCAAATAAAGTTGAACACTTCCCCCACAAAGTTTCACAGGGCACATTTCTCCATTCCATAATGGAGGCATAAGGAGATAGAAATTAATTGTTCAAAAAACAGACTGAAACTCAGAAGGGCGAACATTAAATCCATCTCCAACACTCAGGGAAAAAGTCATGGCAAGATGTGACTTCTGGAAGGCTTGGGCTGTGACCGTGTAGACTGACTGTAGCCCTCATGACTTGCATCTTGGAATGGCTTTATTCACTCTTTGTGGCTTTCTCAGTAGATGTGTGCTTCTGGCAATTCCAAGTTCCAGAAATCTCTATCTTCACATTCATTCTCACAGATTCACACAAAGTTACTTCTTCGAAGCATGCTGTCTGGACTTGTAGGCCTTCTGCAATCTGGAGGGAAACATCTAGGGTCCCCTATCTCTTGTATTCTGCATATCTGTGAAAAATCAGCTTCGTGTGGATTACTCTTATGTGTGCCACTTGCTGGAGTAGTAACACAGCTTTCTTGCATAATAAATAAAGAAGCTTCTAAGTAGTGAGGTGGCTGAGCATTGTGAAATAAATAATGAATCCCACAGACCAATTCCATAAATGCTGCTCTCCAGAAGGGAACCCGAGACTTCCTTCTCAAGTGAAAGCTTTTCCATTTAATACTATGGAGCCTGTATAAGCGATGTTTCTCTCTCTCCCTCTCTCCCTCTCTCTCTTTCTTTGAGACAAGGTTTCACGTTGTAGTTGATTCTGGCCCCAAACTCACCAGACTACCCTCGAACTCACAGCAATCCTCCTGCCACTGCCTCTGCCTCCCTAGTGCTGGGATTACAGGCATTAGCCACTGGCATTGTGGTATGTGGTACCAGGGATTGAACTCTAGAACTTTTGCTTATGAGGAAGACGCCAGAACCACTGGGCTAAATCTCCGGCCCACAAATGATAGCTTCTTGGTTCCAGAGATGACAGTAAGCTTTCTCACCTAACATCCTGGTACAATACATGGGCATTCCCTTTAATGCTAATGTTTATAGCACACTCACTCTGTAAGGCCCCAACTTCACAGGTATTTCCTTTGTAACAAAACAAAGTTTCTCTATCATTGCCTCTATATTTTATTTCTGATTTTATCATCAGGAATAAGTTTCAATCACGTGAAAAATTTCCGATACCTGTATCACAGTTTAAATATTGGAGTGCTTAGATATTTCCTCACCAGGACTAGATAGTCCATCAACTGATTTCTTAATTTCAGAATCCGGCAAAAATCTCAGATCATGAGCAAAATGTAGATAATTTTCCACCATAGTATAGTAGTCACAGCCTCTAGTTCAACAGACAATGGATTTCTTACTCCCAATTAAAACAGGCTTAGCTTGGCATTACTATTTGCATTTCTTCACCTTCCTACCAGATCCTCTAGTTTGGGCAAGCATCACACCACAACCACTGCTCTTGGGTTTGTAGAATTTCACTACTATAGACCTTCAATCTTCCAAGATCCCATGACAAATAGGTTCTAGAAGCTTCTGTTTCACATGGTTAGGTTCCCTCACACTCTTCTAGTGCCACAATCTATTTTTGTCATGTTTTCATCACTGAGAGATAAGATTGGGCACTCATAACTTACTCGAGCAAAGACATTATTTTTGCTAATGGCTTTAGTCCACAGCTGGATTGTTCCAGAAAAGAAACAGGATGACAGAGGGGTTTGGCACAGGGAAGGGTGCTAACCTCATGGCATCCAGGAGGCAGAGGGACAAGGGAGCAGCCACAGAACAGAACATACCCTTGCAGTCTGCACCCTTGTGACCTGCCTCCAACTAGGTCCCCCCTTTTCGAAGCACAGTCAGCTACTGACTCATTGGAGGTGAATTGACTGATAGGGGCAATGCTCCAAGGCACCAATCACATCCCAAACAGATGAGGCTTTGATGGCCATTTTTTTAGTAGAATATTGAGTTTAAATTGCAAAAAGAAACATTGTTAAACAGGTGAATGTAACAACAAACTTTTGTAGATCAGTTAAGCAGATGATTTGCCTAGTAATCACAATCACTAGGTTTTTGTTTTGTTTTGTTTTGTTTTGTTGGTGACCCTCTGAAATTCATTTTATTAATTGTGGTATATTGTTCTCATTTCTGGAAATATTGTCAAAAGCACAATTACTAGTCTTAAATCTTAGGATGCATAGTTAACTGACTTTTGAATTAGGTTTAATAAAGAAGAAGCACTTACTTAAATCCTACCATGGTTGACCTTTTGGAGCATGCAGCTTCTATCTTTCATCAGACCACATTTAGTTTGCTCATTTTAACCCATCTTTAAGCATTTTGTATTATAATCTTTCATGTAGAAGCAATTAATAAGTTTGTATACTGCATGGAACTCTAGCATGAAAAAGTTGAAATTTCTCATGAGAGATATGAACATAAGTAAAGAAATACTGTTCTGTCAAGAATCTGAGGAAATCTCAGATACATATAATAGAGGAATTCTCCATACCTGAGCTAAGAGGTTACCATATGGGCATCAAAAATTTCTCTAAAAAGTCATACACACAAGGAGATATTAAAAGTACTTATAAAAATTTACCATTGTTCAAAAAGCAAAATGAAATTCTAATTTTAATATGCTCTTTTTTCCTAAATTGTATTAGTTTCCACAAACTTGACCAAGTTTAGAGCGAGATAATGATTCCTCTCATCTGTAACTCATGACATGTATTTGCATTGTGAATATCCATTGGTTCTCTGGCACAAAGTATTGACCTCCAAGAAACCAAAACTATATTGATATCATTTCTCACAATTATTAATCCCATTCACAGTAAGAATATTTAATAAATTCGTTACAGAGAGGCACTATGAACCAAGTTGTTTCTCTGTTCAATTAATAATTTGCATCCTCATGCAGTCCACTATCGTGTTGTCACTAGTAATGCATTCATTTGTTTTATAAAATATCAAATTTTGAACACTCATTCAGAAAATTAATGTAAAATGTTTGTTTTCAGCTTAAAAATAGAAAATAACGTTTCCACATGAAACACTATAAAAAACAACAATGAAATTGCAATATTGATACATGAATTATTTGAGCCAGTTGTATAAGAATAATAATATAAATTAGCACAAGAAGTGTCCAAGTATTTGTGCCATTAAAGTTGCAGAGGTTCTAATTGAATTATTAGAAATGTGAATTAAATTGGAACTTTTTCCAATAAATATAGTCTAATAATAGAACAGAATTACTATATATCTGTATTTAAATATATACTAAAATATACTAAATATATTTTATTTTTTTTTTTTTTTGTTTAGGTTTTTGTTTTGTTTTCTGTACTGGGATTTCAACTCAGGACTTTGCTCATATGAGGCAGGCACCAGGACCACTGAACTAAATTCTTGGTCTTATTCCCATTTTATTTAATAAAATTTTATTTAATCTTCACAGCCTCATATAATGACAATAAGTGATAGAATGAGTTTGAAAGTTTTGCAGTGACAATTCTGAATAGCACTATTCCCCTTAAAATTTTCCTCTGTCTCTCTGTCTTCCTCTCTCATTTAGTGATCATCCACCCAACAGATGAATGTATAAGAAACTAGAACATCATAAAATTAACATTAATTTTTGACAGTATATTAAGAATTAAATTAACACAAATTCTCCAGAATACCAGGTAAAAAATTTATGTTAAACAAAGTGTTAATTAAAAGGGAAAGTCTCAAGGTAAATCTTTAATGTGAAATGCTTAAGGTATATTTTGTAGACAAGAATGTTTATTTCTCAAATCTAGGCTGACACTGCTGAGTTTGTAATATTCAAGCATGACTAATAAAGTAACTAATTTATTGTTTATTTTTAAAAGTAAAAATGGCATACCTCTATGCCTATGGTATACTATAATGAATTTTTAAAATCATTTTTTTAATCTCTGTTATATACAGTGGTGCCTCTGATCACCAAGTCAGTTTTTTCCATGATTCTGATCTCAAACTAAACTGACTGAGAAATGAATCAAATTTTTATGTAAGGACAATGTTTAACCATTACGTGTGTATTCAGTTTGATTCAGTTCCCATCCAAATTGGTCTGTAGTGAAAACTGTGGGAAAAATAAAATTTGTTAAAGGAGGTGCCTTCACAAGGGTTCTGCCAGGTAACTTATGACCTAATGAAGTTTCAGTCACATTTCATATTTTTTTATCCTTTACAGCCAAAATATTTTATTTCCCAAGTGCAATAGAATGTGTCATACTTGAGACCAAATGAATTCCATCTTTACCTTTTTTTTTTTTTTGAGACAGGGTCTCACTTTTGTGTTTCAGGCTGGCCCTGAGCTCAGCCTCAAACTCACATCACAGCAATCCTCCTGCCTCTGCCTCCCGAGTGCTGGGATTACAGGTGTAAGCCACCACGCCCGGCACTGTGGGATATGGTACTGGCTGCTGCTGGATGTGAGTCTCCACACTCAGTATGGTATGTAGTTACCGGGGATCCAACCCAGGTCCTTGTGCTTGCAAGACAGGTGCCAGAATCACTGAGCTAAATCCCCGGCCCAATCCATCCTTACCTTTACCTCACCCTTGGTTCTCTTTCTATCCCTGTCTCCTCTGATTTCCACGCATTGGTGTTCATGAGCTGCTTCTTTCTTTCCTTAGCAGAAAACAGTTGCAACTTATTTTATCTTCTTCCAAGTTAATTTTAATCTCCAATACAGTCCTGTGGGAAAATGATCAGGGATAAATTTATTTTATGGAAATGGGCACAAGTTTATTTATGTTGGGATATATCTCAAATTTTATTAGGGTTAAAGCTTTTCTTTCTAAAGGATGTTGAGGGTATAGTATACTTTGCTCCTATGGTATGTATGATTGTCATGAGATGAGGTATTTTAGCTTGACTTCATAATCCAATTCATTTCTAATCTATGTATTATAGATACCAGGTATAGCATTAGAAAAAAAAAAAAAACAGATAAAAAACAGTGCTTTTTGTGTACTATAATGTGTATCTCTCTGAGGCCTGGATTATAAGATTTTTATATCTATCCAGTTATTCTCCTTTTGAAAATAATGTTACCATCTTCTGTAGTTTTCTCTAATCAGATTAGGGCTCAGTTTATCCAAAATTAAGGTCAAGTTGTAGGACCCCACAGAAAAGAATACAGTGGTTATATTTCCTCCAACTGGAGAAAATTTTGGTGTGAGTAAGGCACTGTTAGTTTTCTCTCCCTGTAACACTAGTATTATTATATTGGTCTTCCAATATAATACTGTATGTATAGGTAACATGATTAAATATCTATTTGCAATACACTAAAAGAAAAATTAAAAAAAGAAATATATAACTCAATACATAAATAGATTGATAGTTTATAATCAGTAAATAAATCTATGCTTGCTATATAATTAGGTACACATTATATTTTATGCTTGATATTCCACAATAGTAAGTCCTTTGAATTAACTCAGGTAGACAATGTGGCTTTCACACAGTAAGCCACTAAGCTAATGCTGAATAACAGCAGCTCCTACATTTTTCCCTACATCATATTTTTGGGAAACAAAACAAATTTCACTTGATCCATCAGGATCCATAAGAATTTTTTAAATTATGTTCATAGTTGTAAATATAAACAGTGAGACAGCTGTTAAGTGTCTCACATTTCATTGCAGTCTTCTACCTTTACTTATGTTTTATCTACATATCTAAATCCATTCCATCCAAAATGTACCTGGAGTTAGATTTTGAGAGGTTAGATTTGGAGAAAAAAATGTAGTTTCTTCTAACTAGTCCCATGTACTGTTTAAAAACTGCCAGAGAAGTAAAGGAGATCAAAGGTAACTTTCTAGAGAACTGTTGAACTTCAAAATATATTGCAAAACTTTTCTCTGAGTTCCTGCACCAAGAATAGTGACCGCTACTGCCCTGCCCGCCAGCCTTCAATTCCTGCCCTGTCTTCTATGTACAACAAAGGTTTCCCACGTGTCTGCACTTCTACATCTGGTTTTTCTTTTTACATAACATGTTCTCCTCCATTTTTACTTAAGCTCAAAAATCTTGGGTGAGTTTCTTTCTTTGACTTTTCCCTTCTGACACCCCTGTGCACAGAAGTGCCTTTCTTTCACATTCATACTTAATCTAATAGTCACAAAAAGCCCGCTGGGTTTCCTGGATTTGGGTGTTGTAAGGACACATTTCTTCCTTTACAGGATAGTAATTTGATTACACTGATTGTGTGTTCTTTATGCACAACCCCATCTCAGATGCATTGCTCTCTCCGTTTTATTATAGAAATGCCTGGAGGCAGTTAGTTTTGTAACCAGGAAATGCTTTCTGCGTTTGAAGACACTTGGCTTCTATTTCCAAATGCAATAGTGGAGACCTCTACTCCACAAATTTATGCCATAAATAATTGGAAGGAGTTAGAGGATATTTTCCTCCCTAACCCAGATGTGACAAAGTTGTCATCAGCTGAGGAACGATGTGAAGCGGGAAAGCGTAAGATTAGAAATTAGCAGGGGCTCTGAGAACTAGTCCCGAACCTTGTTACCCACGAATATGGTAGAGCGAGCAGAAGTAAACGATGACATATATTTGATGAGTCAAAAAGTGAGAGATCTTAATCCATCTTCCATGCTGTGGCCTAGAAAAACCTATTGTATTCATGAAACACTAACATGCTACAATGGCAAGAGAAGAGCAATGGCAGGAAAGGGCTGGGGTAGAGGCAAATGGAGCTGCGAGTGAGCACTGAGAGGCAGCAATGTCAGAGATCTTCCAGGAGGCAGGTCCAGAATTGACGCCGGATGTAGGCTCACCTCGAATCCCTGGCTATGAGCTCCTGTTGCTTCTCCACCACTTGTCGTGTCTCTTGAAGAACAAAACCCTGAACTGACTATTTTTTTCTTTCACTATTTTGTTTTCATGATGGAAGTCACCAGCATCGGACTAAATTCAATGAAGTTAGAGTTATTTGTTTTAAGTAACAAAATATATGCTTTGTACACCTACCTACAAAATGTGAGGCTATTTAATTGAAAGAGAAGAAACGATTGATGAAAAACATTACCTAGCTGTAATTCGCCTCGTCGCATGATGGGAAGTTTACAAATATTGTTTCATTCGTCCTTCATGCATTTGGAGCACAATTTGGACTCCCAGGTAAGGGTGAGGCTTTATTCTTCAGCTGTAAGCCGATTATTTTGTGAAGCAATCGGGACAAAAAAAAAATTAGATGCAGACAAGGGAGCCGGTCTGAGGAAAGCTCGTTCACACCGTCGTGGAGAGACATCTACTGACTTGTTCATCGGGAGGTTTAAAGCCAGGAGTAGTGTCATCAGCTCCCCTTTCCTTCTTGACCACTCACTGTGCCATCCTGCCATGTCCTCGGCACAGATTCCTTTAGCTTGCTTCTACAGGGTCACATGAATGAGAAGCCGAAAAACGTTGCACAGAAACGTGCTACGCTCTGAGGATCTAAGGTGAGATACTGCAAAGTTGACATCAAGGCCTAGCTAGTGGCCACATAAGGGATGTTAAATTGAGGATTAAGGGATATAAAGACATAACCTAGATGTTCCCCAACTTATTTGGATCTGGTTTTATTAGTGCCCCACCAGGCCGATTACATAAGTGTTGGTCACACAGGGGCTGGTCTTCAGAAGGTGTGCGCAATGGGGATCAAATGCTTGCAGAACAGTCTTAGGAATGATGCCCTTAACCTTGCACGTGGTCGGCTGGATGGTGCAATGGAGCATCGCTGCCCACTGCTTTTCTCCTGGTGCTATGGCCCCAGATGATTTCTAGAGACGCAAAAGACTCTCTGAATTTTAAGGACAAATTTATAATCTCAAGGATATTGCTCCCCTCGCCTCAGCATTCCTGTTGTGGTCTTGTGTAGTGTCACTACACCATTGTGGCAACTATGAGTAACTAGTCAGCATTTCAGAGGCAAGTCATCCCTGGAGTTTGACCTCAGAATCCCAGAATACAAAAACTTCTAGGTGCATTTGGTGTATACAGTGGCTGGGACAAAGACACATGTGGACTTTCACCATTCCCTGAAACATGTAGTAAATCCTGCATTCAGGAAACACTGATAGAGATTCATTTATGTCTCTTGCTTAGAGTCAACTTTGTGAAGCATCCTGGCTCATATTCTTGTGTAGTTCTGTCACACTCTGAGGTTTTGTTCCTCTAATAACAAAGCCCTGCCATACTCCATTATGCTCACTCGGGAGGCAGTTAAGTCTGTGAGTCATCTGTCACTGTTAGTGAGATAGTACATTGTACTGCTTTGGTTATTTTAGGGCTTCTATGACTAACCAAAAGCTTTTTTTTTTTTTTTTTTCTTTGAGACAGGGTCTCACTTTGTAGTTCAGGCTGGCCCTGAGCTCAGCCTCAAACTCACATCACAGCAATCCTCCTGCCTCTGTCTCCCAAGTACTGGGATTATAGGTGTGAGCCACCATGCCTGGCACTGTGGTATGTGGTAGTGATTGCTGCTGGGCGTGAGTCTGCACATCCAGTATTGTATGTGGTTACTAGGGATCAAACCTGGTATGATAGACATTTAGAACAGCTAACAAGACATTTTTCTCAGTATGCAGTTAAATATCCATTATATGCTTGGCATGGCAACATATGCCAAAAACAGAAAGCTGAGGCAGAAGGATTAGGTATTCCAGGAAAATCTGTGATGCAAAACAGTATATTTTAAACGTGTCAACTTGAGAAAGACTTATTAATTATATGATTTAAGTCTTCTAGTAATTTATTTTATTTAAAAAAGATAAATATAGTGCATTCTCACACATCATTTTAATATTGTAGAATTAATATTGGAATTTGAAATAATGATTGTTCTCCATGAGTCCTTGCCCTTCAATGGAATTTATTTATTTATTTATTTAGAGACAGGATCTCGCTGTGTAGTTCAGGCTGGCCCTGACCTCAGCCTCAAACTTACATCACAGTAATCCTCCTGCCTCTGCCTCCTGAGTGCTGGGATTACAGGCGTGAGCCACCACACCTGGCACTGTGGAATGTGGTATTGATGGCTGGTGGGCATGAGTCTCCACACTCAGTATAGTATGTGGTTAATTGGGGATCAAACCCTGGTCCTTGCACTTGCAAGACAGGCGCTGAAACCACTGAACCAAATCCCCAGCCCCTTCGATGGAATTTAGGCAAGTGTCCCTATTTAATTCACTGATTTTGTGTATTTTAAATCTATACTTTTTTCTGCTGATGATTATATACCTCTTCAAAATCCAAAACCCACCTTCCTTCTAATAACTGGCATTTTTATATCCGTATCTCAGAGTTTCTGGTTTGAATCTTTTTGCCAGTTCCTTGTTTTAACAGCTATAAATATATATTGGACTTGTAAAAAATAGAAAGTATATCTCTTACAATTTAAGATCACCAACTCAATAACACAACACCCCAAGCAATTTCCCATGTTTTAGGAAAAGGAAGCAAACTTACATTGTTTGCTTTAAAATTATTTTAGTGAGTACTGTCCTTGTTTCAGTATTTATTCAGTATTTATTTGTTTATTCAGTATTATTCATTGTTTATGAGCTAATTCTCAAAAAGATATGAGATCTATCCCTTTTTCACTCTCTGAATTAGACAATACCATTGTATCTACCTCAGCAATTGCTCTACATACCTTTTCCATAGACAATTGTTTAGACAGTCCTCAAAAGTGTCAGTGGATTAATTGTGCAAAGGCAAAACCTGCTTTACCTCCCTGTTACTTCTTTGCTTCAAATACATCCCCCAGGGAATCTTGTAATACACCTGCCTCCCTCACCTGTCCTATCAGATCTCGTTCATTATCTCCCTGTAGGTTAGGCACCCCAGTCCCTTCAGTGCACCTGTCCACATAGCTCAGGGACTTTGTCCCACCTCTCTCAGCCTATTATCTTCACCCCCATGTCATAGGATGAGCCAGCTACTTCCTGTCACACTCACACTGATGCCAAACTAGAAAATTAATCCCAATAATTGATTTGTGTCCATAATCTATACATAAGGAATTAATCACTACTGCTTGTAAAAAATAAAGGGTGGGAGACACTGGGTCCTTGGTTATTAAAAAGGAAAGAAAAAAGATTTTGTTTTGAAATATTTAACTTTTAGTAGAATTGTGTACTGACTTTCTCCTCAAAATAATGGGTACCCTTTCTCTTCATTTTTTCTTTACAGTCAATTTGACTGGAACATAGAACATAAGATTAATCCTGAAACCTGACAGAATGAGGTTGAGACTTCATCCAGACATACTGGCCAACCCAGGGTTGTAACAGAGAACGATAAGAGGGAGAAGGTGAAGCAACTAAATTAGGAATCTATTTTATCAACTTTATAGTTGTTAGGAAATGCTTGGAAACATTTTTTTAGTTGTACACTTGTAGGCTAGGTTTTAAAATTAAACAATCTAGGTCCAGAGGTATCATTATCACTAAAGATAATCATGTTATTCTGAAACCACAACATGTTTTTCTCTTTTTTTGAGGTAACATGTTCCTTGCTTACCTGTTCGACTATGACTCTCAGTAAGGAAACAGTTTTAAGTGTGGCTCACAGCAAGACAAGGCTGTGTCATGGGTCTGGGTTACTCTTCAGACTGTTTGCCTGTGCATTTCATATGGCTCAGAAGATCCAGTGGCCCTCATCTTGTTAGGTAGGAAAAGATGACGTCTGGAGATGGACAGGACCTCTCCAGATACATCACAGTAGACATCCTAAGGATTTTGGAGCAAAGTGACTTACATCATTTTCAGTGGGAGTCAGCCTTCCAATAGTTGAAACATAAAACCAATACTCACAATGCAAAAGGGTGAATTCTAACTGGACTCACCATTTCTGAGTGTTCAGTGCATGGCAGGCTGGTCCTAAGGAAGAAACCTCATTGCAGGATGGAGATGCCCAGTTCTTAGTGGCTAGGAATTTGTAGGGGGATGGTACTAGACCAGAAAGGATGAAAGACCAGACACAGGCCTACTGGAGATGTCCCTATAATCCACACAACACACCCAGCAGGGTGCTGCCTCAAACTCAGGGTCGGGAAGACAAATCAATTAAATTTGCTCTACGTTCACTGCCACATTACCATGTCAGATGAGATTTGTCCTGAGTATTTTAGTTCAACTGCTCAGATATTTATCTAATTTTGTCATGAAATTCAGCATGAAGAAAATAATGACTTGAAATGCAGAATGACTTAGAACTCATGAGGGTGTCTATTTGTGTGAATCCTACTTTCCCAGTAATCTATTTCATTCTTATTAAAACTTTACCAGAAAAATATATGTGACTGCTTTTGAGAACTTCTCATCTCCAAGTATAATGTCATGTGCTTTAGTGACATTATTTTAATAATGACATCTAGTTTACGTGAGTTGTAGGTCATGACTCTACACTAAAGACTCACAGATGTGAAATTACTGGCTATAGGTTTTATTGGTTAGTGATGATAGTTTGATCTGAACACAAATTGCATTTCATTTGATTTAAATATTAATTTTTGACTTTTTCTTTCCAGTTGGGATTACAGATGTAAATGACTCTTGCAACTTTCTCAACTAAAAAGAATTATTTTACAATTTTCAGAATAAACATGAAGTTGGTGGTTGAATTCCTTTGCTAGGGCTGCTTTCTCAATGAATTGTACCATAGAATGTATAAGCTTAAACAGAAAATTAAATCTTCCAAGTCACAGCATCTGGAATTTCAAGATCAATCTCCTGGAAAAGCTGACTCCTGCCAATGGTCCAGTCTTTGTCTTTCAGGTGGTACACTCTGGCTGCCTTCTAATATTAAAAAAGAAATTCTTTTTGTTATAAGGACATTGGCCAAACAGGAAAAGAGCTCAGCCTCATAGTCTTATTTTTGTTTTAATACCCATTTTAATGATTGTACCTTCAATCTATTCAAATTCTGAGATAGCAGATATTAAGATTTAAGTGTGTGAATTTTTGAGAGACATAATTCAGACCATAAAAATTGTCTTTTAATAACTTTATCAGGTCAATTTCAAGGTCAATATAACTCAGAGAAATCTAGCTTTGGAAAGATTAATCTAGCTTTGGAAGATTCCTTTGGAGGAATTAATTATTATTATAAATGTTAATGCAAAAGTATACACGTTCTCCAACCTGATGGTAGTTCTTTTTTTTTTTATCTTTATTGGTACATTAAATATACACATCATGATTGCACTCCATAATGGGGATTTGTACCAGTATAAGACACAACTTAATTCTCATTTTTTCCCATAGCCCCACCCACCCTACCACCCCCCCATATATATAAAATTTGTTTCCTTACTTTTTTGTTACAAAAAACTGATGGTAGTTCTTGATGTTTCACATTGGAAGTAGGATACACAGACATCTAGAGTTTATAAACAGATAGAGCAATACTTGATTACTATAAGTGCCAATCATATTACCCTGGAGAAATCTGGTAACATACCTACTCCTGGCTCTGTCTCTGGATATTTTTGAAGGCTGAAGTATGGCTTGGAATTTGCATTTTGAATGATCTAGTTGAAGCTTCTTTTGCCCCTGTAGAGGAGCCAAGTTAAGTACTGCATTTCTAAAATATACACGGTGACTCAAGTTAATTTTTAGTTTTTTTTTTTTTTTTCTTTTCTGAAATGTCATGATTTTGTTTAGCAAGCTAATTGAAACAAAGCAGAAGTTTCAGAAAATTATTGGGAAAGGTCTTTTGCTGTGAGCTTCCCTTGGCTTTGACTAAATAGAAGCAGTTCCTCTGAAAAAAGAAAGTAATAATTCCTTTTTTTCTGCCATTATCAACTAAATCCTTCCCTTTATCTAAAATTACTTTGAAAAAATCTTAAATGGGTTGTGAGCTTGGAAAATGTAAAGTTTTCCTTTGTTCCATGTCTGTTTTCTCAAATATAGAAACTTTAATCTACATGAGACTTGATAGGTTCTGTTTGTTTTAGGGGCATTAAATCAACATGGAATTTTAATCTGTTGCAGCTAAAAAGTAGAGTAATTATTAAACCATTACAACTGGAAAACATATTGCATGTGAGGATCAAGCACATCTGGGAGCCTCTCACTCCCACAAGCACCAGATGTTCTATTTCTTGTCATTTGCTTAGAATTATTTACACACACGCTTGGGCAAACAGAAGGGGAGGGGGTGCCAACGGTCTTCTGTTCCAAATGTGCTCACTTTTAGTAAATAATATAAGGATATGTCACATAACATACTACAGAAATTAAAAACAAGCTTATACATAGGATAATAGCTCTCCATCAAATGTTCTCACTGTCTTCCAAAGAGAAATATTATAAATTTAACATATAATTTTCTAAAATGTTTATATGTGGAGAAATATATGAGTGCTTATTTCAAGCTACTTTAAAAATTAAGTGAAAATTTGTATGAATTGTTCTGAAACATTTATAATGTATGTCAGAAATCATTAGTTATCACAGAAGGAGTAATGTTGGATTTTACGAGTCTAATACAATTCTTTCAATTAGTCTGAAGTACTTTGGTATTTATTGGTAAATGTAAATAGATATACAGTTTGCTTCAATAATACACACTTTGAATATAGAATTAGGCATTTCTGATTTTTAGATATAACCTTTCCTTTGTGTGTGGCTAACTGTCATAAAAACATTTTTCAAATGACATGCAAAGAAAGTTTTAATTAACTTCTATTCTTGTTTTCAGTTGCAAATGATAGATATTAACTTTCTGGAGGTCAAATCCGTGGAATTAGAATTTATTAGTCAGAAAATAAATATTTTTACAGTATTGGTAGATAGGCACAGAATTACTTTTTTTTTTTAAAGTGGCCTATTTTACATAACTGTAAGCCATGTGTGACGTTTCAAACTACAGTCTGAAAATCATTTGTCCGAATGACAGAATTTTTAAAATCGCCCTTTCAGTGAGAAATTGGATCTCTAAACAGATTGAAATGCTAGGTGTCTTACTGTGTGAGTAAGTTAATGGCCTTCAATTGTCTGTTTCTCTTTGTCATGTTCTTCTTTGGACACGCTGAGCAGGTGGTGATGTTTCATCATCCACACTTTACCTAAACTGCTCGTCAAGTTTATTCTGGGTAGAGACTTTCAGGTTTCATGAAAAAAAAAAATCATCTTTATTTGGATTTTAACATCTTTTCCGCCATTGCACCTTCACCGATGTTAGAGGCACCATTATAGGTTTTCTGGTTTGTTGGACTGTGCAGTCACACCCCTGCTTTTGCCAGAGTCAGTTTATTTTCATTAAATCCACTGTTCTGTGATTCTGGGTGGAGTTCTAGCTCTTGTCCTCCTCCCCGTGTTTGCCGCCACCCTGACGTGCCCTCACAGTCCCGACCAGACAGCTGTTCCTCGGTGGGTGTGGGGGGGGGGGTTCACCGCCATCTCCTGCACATGTATATTTTTGTTGAGGTTTACTACTAATGATTCCCTGGCTTGTGAAATCATTTTTACTCTTTCCTATATTTTTCCTTTCCATAAAGAGAAATACAAGCATGTTGGCTTTTAGGAAACCTTGTTACATAATTTAGGTTCTAGGGATACATGTCCACGCGGACCGAAGCTCACGCCCTCAATTCATACGCTGAACAATTAGCCCTTCATGTGCCTATTTTCTCTTGGGCTCAGATTTGCCAATTTTAAATTAAGCTTTCAAACAAAAAGAGATTAAATTCTACTGATAGGAAAGGATATATGTTTGTATGTTCATCAATAAGCTTATCAATAAATTATTATGTATTACTGTGAAATGTGAAGGTAAAATGATGAAAAAGATATAGAGTTGACAAAAATTATGTAAAAGCCTGAAGAAAATTACATGATCTGTAAAATTCTCAATTTAGATTTATTAGTGAATTTATCATCTATTTGTGGATCTAACTGTTGTTTAGTTTATTTATATGTGTTTCACCTTCAATACTCAAGAGAACTTTGAACTAAGGGGAGAAAGAATTTCTTCTTTTCCCTCACTGCCCAATTTCATACCTTGCTTTTCCTATATGAATAGATAGAGCTTATATAATATGAGCAAATAATTGAACTACAATGAAAATGCATGTGTTTAGGATAAAATTCAAGATTTTGAGATTATACTCTTCATTTTGAACCAAAGTGGATATAGAAGTTTCTTAAATGTCCCTTGTAAAGATGTATCATTTGAAGAGTCTTCTTTTATAGGACCACAGTGCAGCTATTATAATAACAATGTGGCAGATTCTCCATGTAAACTTATCTAAGTTATCTAAAAGTACTCTGGGGGAAACCATGTAGTTAGCTGGCTGCATTTTTGTTGCTCATATTAATTTTATTTTTTCTTATCAAGATTTTACAAAGCTGAACCTTTGTAGGCAATAAGAGTTAATTGGAATATTCCACAGGGACATTTTTATAACCAGGAGACCCTTCATTGTGTTCCATATTTTTTCAGTGACTACACTATGCAACATATCATCTATCTGCCTTTCCCTAATTGCTAAAAACTATAAAGTTGTATAAACAAGATAATGTGATAACTGGTAATATGTACAACTAATTGCAAATTAAATCTCACTGAGTTTCCAGATAATAAAAGTAAAAACTGTAACTAAGCACTGTCATAAAATTAGTTACTTAATAGCTGTCATTGTTAGTAACATCTTGGAAATGTGTTGATGATTTCTCTTTTCATAAGTCCAGTGACTGACAGCAAAATTGGTGATGGAGACCTTCCATGAATTACTTATATTACCTCTACTTCCCAGAAATCAGTGTGTTAAGGTGACAGTCACCTTCTGTGTAAGAGACACTACTCATATGGAAGGTTACAGTCAAGTCAGTCTTCTTTTTCAAGGACAGGAGCAGAAGATTCACTTAAGTGATGTAAGCTTCCTATCTTCTCAGAAGTACTATGAGGCATTTAAATATTCATGACTTGATTTTTCTAAGCCAGCAGAAAGATAATAGCAATGTGACAAGAAATCACACACTTGTAAATATTACTTCCATTGATAATCACCATCACACAGACATTTAAACTTAAAATAGTAAACTAAAGTAAATATATATGTAATAAACACATTTAAAAGAGGAATGCAGGGCTGGGGAGTTAGCTCAGTGGTTCCAGCACCTGTCTTGCAAGCGCAAGGACCTGGGTTCAATCCCCGGTAACCACATAACAATCCTGTGTGTGGAAACTCACGCCCAGCAGCAACCAGTACCACATACCACAGTGCTGGGCGTGGTGGCTCACGCCTGTAATCCCAGCACTCGGGAGGCAGAGGCAGGAGGATTGCTGTGATGTGAGTTTGAGGCTGAGCTCAGGGCCAGCCTTAACCACAAAGCGAGACCCTGTCTCAAAAAAAAAAAAGAAAAAAAAAAAGGAGGAATGTATTCCTAATCTTTAAGTTTAAATTTAGTGTATTGAAAAAAATAACATGTAATTAAAATAAACCTAAGTCAAATGCTAAAATACTACACCTGTATAACAATTTTAAGGACTTACTATGGAACATGAGAAAATTACATTTTTTAAACATCTTTAGCCCATATAAATGTAAGTGAAATTTATACAGCTATCATATTCATTCAACACATACATTTGTATATAAGAAAGTCCTTGTGAGAATGTAACAAAAGGATTATGAGACTCCTCCAAGCTGGCTTCATGTGACCTCAGCCAGACCTAAGCCAGCAGGAGAATCTATGGCACTTTTGGCTTGTAGCCTGTCAGCACAGCACAGCATTAAATAATCAACAGCAAGCTGCAAAATTCTGGCTTCTCCTTGGGAAGCAGAAGAGAAGAATGGACCACATGACTCACATTCCAGGTTCTAACAGAGATTGGCTTCTGTCCCACCTGTCTTGTATTACTTATGGGCTCAAACTTAAGGGTACTGAGAAAAACATATTCGAGGACCTTGCTATTAAGACTAGCTTTGCTGTCTCAAAGTGAAGTTGAAACAGCTCAATGTCAACTTTCACATGAGATGAGAAAAGTGGGAAGTATGGGCATTGTGCTGAGATGTAACATGGCCTGCCTGAGGGACTTATTTCTGCCTAGCTCATTTAGGGTAGAGATGAAAGCCATCATAATGAAGGTGCTTGAGAGGCAGTGGGAACGAAAGAATGCTGGGACGTGTACTCCTGCATCAAAGAATGCAAGGCATGGAAGGTAGATTTCAAAGGAAGTGAGCAATTAGAAGATTATAAAATGAAATGTAGCAATTTTCTAGTTAAGAAACTGCATGCAGTGTTAAAAGATACCTCTCCCACAGAGCCCGTTTCAATGGTCTCCAGTATCACTGGTCAGGCTGAATGGTGAGGGTCTCTCTGTAGGAAGCTCACCATGAAAACTTGGAAAGGTGATAATTTTCACTTTTCAGCAGATACCAGTACAAAGCAATAAAGACCATGCAGAAATGAGGAATGGGTTCCAATGAAAGGAGCCAGGAAAGGTCCACAAACTGTCCCAGACATGTAAATTTTAATACCCACTGAAAATATTTTTAAAATATCCATAACTGGGCTCTGCAATTCATGAAAACACTGGGTACATAAAACAGAAATTTTGACAGGAAATATTTATAAAACCCTGAGTCCACTGTATACAACAGAATTGTCCTTCAAAACTGGAAGGAAAAAAAAAGCCACCATGCTCAATAATAAAAACTAAAATGGTTCATGATAAAAGCCTTATTGAATCACTGAAAGTAATCTTTAATTGGAAATGAAAAACACCAAATAGCATTAGAAAATATACATATGTCTAATTTATCATTCTTTATGTCTGAGTAATATTTCGTTTTATATATAAAACCCCCATATTCTCTATACCCAGTCTCTAATTGGTAGGTATTTGGGATTTTTCCAAGATTCAGCTATCACAAACTCAGCTGCTATCAACATGGGTGCACACATGTTGCTATTTTATGCTTTTTTAATTCTTTGCATGTATACATCCAGCCAGGTAATAGCTGGATCAATATAGGATCTCAACTCCTAGTTTTTTAAGAAATCTCCACATTGGTCTCCACAGTGGTCTCACCAGTTTACATTCCCACCAACAGTGGAGAAGGGATGCACCCTCCCAACAGCTCTGCTGGCACAACCACTCCTTGACTTTATCACTGGTGTGTTTCTGTTTGAATCACTCTCTCTATTGAGTAATAAGCTCAAATTGCAAGAGCAGCGATGCTGGCAGAAGAACAACCTCAACTTGCTTCATTTCAGTCAAATAGTTATTTACTTTTAAAAAAAGGAAGGCAATTCTATGCTGAAGCTGTGAAGATATGCACAAATGAGTATTTTATCTATAAAGTTGCCAAAATTAAACAAAATTAAAAAAAACTGCTCTTATCATAACTCAAACAGCAAGTTGTGGGGATAGTTTATGATATAAGTGCTTAGTTATGATGATAAAAAACATTCTATGGTGGTTTGCACTATCCTTGATGTCAGTCGTCCATGGGAGGTCAGAGAGTACAGAGGTCAGTTCCAGCATGTGTGCACGATTTATGACTGAACATGGTGTGTGTTGTTACAAATTCAATGATTTATGTACATTTGGCCTGATATTTTAATGGCTTTTTTAATTTCCTCTGCATTAAAAGAAAATAGTGAAAGCAGTATTTTATTGAGGAAATGGAACTTCATTATCCAGCGCTACTGTATATTTGATTTTGACAGGTTTTTTAAGTGACAGACACAGTGTAATGTTGACCAAATCAGAACATGCTTTTAAAAAGTTTTTCTGCAACATATCATTACAGTTAAATATTTTAAATTCAAGCTTGGTATTTTTAAGTGATTTTTGCTAGAGAAACTATGAAGTAATTTGTCTATTTCCCATTTATTTATTTCCTCATTCAACAAATGTTCACTCAGTGACTACAGTACAAAAAAACAATCCATTTGTAAATGTAGAAGTTGCTACAGAACATGCAAGAGACTTGGATCAGAGACAAATGACCTTAGGGCCCATAGTACAGTAGGGGGAATAAACTTGGATTGTTTCTTGTATCTATAGAGTTAACACAGCACCTTGGTATGTGCCTTGAGCCCAAACACACATTATTGCTAAGAAATCCTGAGCTTTAGAAACCTTAGTCTTACAAAAAGGTGTGCTTGCACATTATAGAGGACCCCTGAAATGCTACTGGAAACCTCTACAGTAGTCGCCAGTCTCACGCTCAGTGAACAACTGTGCAGGTCTGAGAAATCAAACTCAAAGGCAGAACTAAGAGCATCAGAAAGCAAGGGCCAGGATGACCAATGCCAGTGCAACACACAAAGGCCTTTGATAGTCCAAACCACTGATTATTATTGGCGATCAGTTGGGGTAAAGGTCAGCTACATGCAATATGCAAGGATGTGTAGTCATGCAGTTTCTATGCAAACTAATGTAAGTAAGATTCCCAAGAGACAAGACAAAGCATTCTCAAATTAGGAACATAGTAAACAAAATATATAGTTGTGTTTAGAGCATTGTCCTTCTAGTTACAAAGGTTTTAGTTGTGAGAATGTGATTTGGGTTTGAGTCACTCTGACTTCAGCACATAGGCTTTGGCCAATCTCACTTCAATAAACAGGTGGATTATGGATTAACTCGTCTCATCTTTCATGGCATACAGGCTGCTTTGGGCATAATCAACAGTATGGTCCCATGCAGCACTTTCTCCTGTCTCTTCACAGAATGAAGATGTAATCTTTCTAATCAAGTGATGAAAAAAAAAAAAAAAAAAAACTGCCCTCTGTTCTCAAGAGATGTTCTCTTTCTCCCCTCCACAGCTGTTTGCTGCACAGAGCATCTTGGGAATGTAGTATGAAAAAAAAATTCTCAATGACTTTACTCAGCAGTTGGGCAGAAAATCATAATCTTCCTAGAAAATTTATCCTGCAACATAGAACCTTTGCTCAAAAGAAGTCTTTAGTTTGGACCTTAGAGGGTATGTTTGTGTTTTGAAGTTTGCAGATGAACACTTTCAAGGTCAACAGAGGGGAATGAGCCATGTCAGGGATCTATGCCTCTCCATATGTACGCAGTTATTTCATTAGTATCTCAATGAAAGATAGGTAAGATACTGGAAAACTCAGCAGGCAGAAGTGACTGCAGTTGGATTCATTTATATTAATATTTAGGTATTTCTATATCTTTAAAAGAGAACATCTCTCTAAGATAGTTTTAAACATGCATGATTATATAATCACCTTAAATAAATATAACATGACATGAAACATCAAAAATAAGATGAGAATATTCTGAAATCATGAGATTAAAATTTCAAATATAAGTTTGAGAAGCAAGTAGGAAACTACTTTTGCAGCAGATTTAAGTGATGTTCCCCACAATTGCATATGACTTAGGATCATTTGCATTTGTAACTATGCAAAGCCAATTTAAGCTAATTTACAGATGGAAGAGTGAGCATAGTGATTGGCTTACTTTCACTGACCAAAACAATTGCCTTCACTGTGGCCCACTTGGAGAGACAAATACACTTTTGCAAGGTGTCCAGATGGAGAGAGAGGCAGCAGGTGGTGTACACAGTCTACAACAGCAGACAGCATGTTGTTTGCAAAATATTTGAAGCATTTGCCCCACAGTACCAAACATTAAAGCCATTCCTATTTAAGCAGAGAATATATTAACTGTACTAGCAAAATGCTGTTTTTGGAGTAGGCTTCAGGAAGAAAAAATGTTCAATGAATTATAGTGGTGAGATTTAGTAAAGATATTTGGCACAATTTATTTGACCAGTGCCAGTCTATCACACAAAGATGATTTAATATGTATTTACAGAGATTTAATATATATTTATACTCAAGGAATTGGCTATAGGTCATGAGTAAATTGTTCAAAATATGGTAAAAAATTGCTTAAGTGTGAAAACGCAGTTAAACGATAGAGGTAAAGGACAAAGTTTAAAAAATTCAGAGGACAGTTTTGAATATAAAACAAACTTAGACCAAAGAATAATATAATTAATTTACTCATTGGATGCTAAAAATTGGAAACCCTATCTCCAGGTTAAGACACAAAAGAATGATCAAAAATATGGTGAACACCGCTTCTAAGTCCATCCAATGAAAAGACAGGCCTGTAAAAGCATTACACTCTGGGCTTCTCCATCTTATTCGCTGGAATTTGAAAAGATGAGTTCTGACTCTTCATCAAGTTGAAATGAATGGGCCCAGGAATTTAGCTCAGGGGTTCTCATGTCTGTCTGGCAAGCACAAAGTCCTGAGTTTGATCCCTGGTACCAATTAACATTGACAGGTGTAGTGCTCATGCCAGTAATCTCAGCACTTGGGAGGCAGAGGCAGGAGGATTTCTGTGAGAGACTGGCCTGGGCTACACAGTAAGTTTGGGGCCAGTCTGAACTACAAAGTGAGACCCTGTCTCAAAAAAAAAAAA
>PVIR01012493.1:0-17537 GCA_004026965.1 Petromus typicus
GGCCTCTGTGCCCTCCGGCCACCTCCCACACCAAACCTAAGTGATTGGTTCCCTATCTTTCTCTTCTAGTAGGGTGCCATCTCCTGAGGGTAGGGATTGTGTCCTATTTGGGTTTTTATCTTCAGAGGCTAGGATGATGCCTGGTGCATGGTAGGTGCGGAAGTGAAATAAACCGTACTAAACATTAATATAAGAATACACTGGGGCCGGGGAGTTAGCTCAGTGGTTCCGGCGCCTGTTTTGGAAGCGCAAGGACCCGGGTTCGATTCCCCGGTAACCACATACAATACTGGGTGTGGAGACTCACCCCAGCAGCAACCAGTACCACATACCACAGTGCCGGGCGTGGTGGCTCACGCCTGTAATCCCAGCACTCGGGAGGCAGAGGCAGGAGGATGAGCTGAGGGCCAGCCTGAACCACAAAGCGAGACCTTGTCTCAAAAAACCTAAAAAAAAAAAAAAAAAAAGAATACGCTGAGTTGGGGCCGGGGACCCACCTCCTCCCACCAGGCTATAACCCAGCAGTGGACTAATCCGGTATCATACTCGTGGTCCAACAACAGATTAAAAACGAAGACCTTTGACTTAAACCTTACATTGATAAACTGTCTCATTTTTTTTTTAATCTCAGGTGTTTTGCTGTAGTGATGGAAAGCTAACCACTTCTGGTTCACCTTGGCCCATATTCCACTTTGACTATGTCTATGGGAACCAAGGAGGATATTCTCTCTCCTCTTATCTCCACAATACAGGTGGATACTGGAGGCAAGTTGACCGAAGTTAAATTTCTCCTTCAAGGAGCTGCAACCAGAATATTTGGACATGGACAAAACTTAGAATAATCACGTTCAAACAACTATGTCTATGAATATTGGTGTTTTGTTGGTAAGCACAAATTACAGGTGTAAAGGTGAGCAACCAAATCATGTCCCAGAATGATATAATTGTTAAGATTTTCCAGGGGCGGGGGATTTAGTTCAGTAGTTCTGGTGTCTGCCTGGCAAGCGCAAGGTCCCGAGTTTGATAAGCAGCACCACATGTCACAATGCTGGACATGGTGGCTCACGCCGGTAATCCCAGAATTTGGGAGGCAGAGGCAGGAGGATTGCTGTGACTTCGAGACTAGCATGGGCTACATAGTGAGCTCAGGGTCAGCCTGCACTACAGAGTGAGACCCTGTCTTAAAAAAAAAAAAATCCAGATGATCCAAGGAGTTGAGATAATAATCATATCAGGAAAGAACTAGTTTGATCTTCCTAACCTAGAGGTGACAATGTGAAAAGAAATGGATCTGGGGCTATGTGGTATATGCCACTTTCCAGGCTGGGCACCAACACCCCAGAGTCATACTTCCTGTGTGTGACCTTCTCTTGGCAATGCCAGATGATACACTGATCTTCTCCTCCTCAATTACTCAGGTAATTGTCTTTCAGCCCAAGCTTCATGAGCTTGTGCGTAGAATCCATCCATTTAACTAGCACAGGAGCTCTAGCTGCTACTTTAAATGAGAACTCAGGCAGCCATATCTTTGCTGTGGTGGGAAGCATATAATTAGCTCCTTGCACAGTCTGACCCCGTTGATTTTTCTGACGCATTTGGCCCGCAGCGGGCCCTTCCTGAGCCCTCTCATCTCTTCTCCACAGCTGGATGTGCCCCAAAACTGCACCCAGCACTTCCTGGCGGGTGAGCTTGCTTTCTGAAGGCTCCTCACTGCAGGCTGCACAAACGAATGGACCACTGCTAGGTTCACAATGGCTTTTGAAATCCTGATGAGAACTATGAGGGGTTGTAGCAGACATAAGAGCATTTTCTGTCCCCTCTCATTTCTTTTAGAGATTATTTTGTAATGGTGTTGTCTCAAGAAATACTATAATTGGTCAGCCCAGGGTGTGTGAGAGCGAGCGGCTGGATGGCGTCACTAGCTATTCTCAGGAGAGGAAAGGAGGGTAACCCCCCTGGGAAGGTGACGACATTTGTTTCAAGTTGGGGAAGGGCCTGCGGCTCTCTTCCTGCGTTGGGGGAAAGCGAACACACAATGTTCATTTCCTAAATACGGGATGTGCTGTGCCGGCCAGCAGGTCATTTTCCACAGGCCATATCCTTCTGGGTGAAGGCACAGGGGTCAGGGCCGGAAATGGCAAATTCTCAGAATGAGGCTAGGCTTTCCCAGGGCAGCCATTGGCTCTTTGGGACTATAAAACAGGCCCACCCAGAATCGGCCTCTGGGTTTTCTTTCCTGAGGGCGTCAGAAAAGAATGGTAAGTGGGGAGCCCAGAGGGTTAGTCTGAAAAATGCCCATTGGACTGGTACAACTGAGCTTGTCATCGTGTCCCTTTATATATTTGGGGTGACTTTTTTCATTTCACTGGTGAATGGGATTATGAAAGTCTTCAGGTAAAATGAAGACACTGAAGTAGGGAGACTAAACTGCTAGACTAGACTAGACGGTGTGAGGTAGAGTCAGCTGCATCTAGACCAGGTCTGTGTTTCAATTTCCTCATCTTTTGGGTGATAATAACCATTTCTGCCTCGATCCTCACAGTTCTGTCTTCTGGGTAAAGGTGGCAACAGTCAGGGCCAGAAATGGCGAATTCTCAGAATGGGTTTCTAATTTACCACTCTTAAGATGTTCATGACAATCAAGAGTGCAGTGGCTATGAAGGTAGGACTCTGGACAGCTAGGAAGGATATACCTTTATCCCAGGATGCTCAGTTTTCTCTTGTGAATCACTTTCTATTGGCTTCAATTCAACTTGGTACAAGGTAGCCCTCAGTGCATTTTTAAACAAACTTTTGGTCAAATGATTTTATTGGCCTGTTATTCATTTTTTTTTTTTAGGTTTTTTGAGACAGGGTCTCGCTTTGTGGTTCAGGCTGGCCCTGAGCTCAGCCTCAAACTCACATCACAATCCTCCTGCCTCTGCCTCCCGAGTGCTGGGATTACAGGCATGAGCCACCACGCCCGGCACTGTGGTATGTGGTACTGGTTGCTGCCGGGTGTGGGTCCCAGTATTGTTATGTGGTTACCGGTGAATCGAACCCGGGCCCTTGCGCTTGCAAGACAGGCGCCGGAACCACTGAGCTAACTCCCCGGCCCCTGTTATTCATTTTTTTTAAAAAAGAAAACTCATAATAAAAAGACAAGCGTTATTGAATCCAAGTTAGTTTTAATTAAGTACCCATCAAAGATTTGCTATTTCTCAAGTCCTTATGAGGCTTTAGGTGGGGTACATAACGCAAAACACTCTTAGGCTGGATTCTGAGGCAAGAGCCTGAAGGGTAACAAGCAAGGTATCTAATTCAGATCAGGCTGGTTGGGTTTTTTTCTGCTACTGGAGTTTGAACCCAAGACTTTCCACTGAGCTACAGCCTATCCCTTTTCATTTGCAGACCAGGTATTTTGATCAGTTTGATACACAAGATAGTTTTTGAGATTGTGGTTTGAATTTTTCATTTATATGAAAGAGACACTGAGAGAGAGAGACAAAGGGGTAGACAGAGGAAGGGAAGGAGACACTAGGACCTACGTATTCAAATAATTTATGGGCTTTCTAAACTGGAAAGTATCATCTTCCAAAGAGCAAAGGCCTCAATTTTGGAGCAGCCTTCTCTACCCTTGGCCCCCATGTTAGTTAACAGACCTTTCTAGTCCAGTGTTAGCTTTCTCTGGGAGGAAAAGACAAAGTTCTTGTTTGCAGAGGCCTGGGAGGTCGTGGGCCAGAAGTGCCCCTGAGAAACTGGCCCGCGTCCACTCGAGCCCTCCCGTGGCGGAACCGGTGCCGTTCGCCTCCCGCGAGCCCGCGTGGCCGGCGAAGGGCCCGTGCCCACCGCGTCTGTCTCCCCGCAGGGACCGGAGCCAGCCCCAGCCGGGGGGCCGCCGGGCTCGGACGCGCTGCGCCGCCTGCAGGGGCTGCTGCTGGACCGGCGCGCGCTGCTGCACGCGCACCTGCTGCGCCTGCGCGCCATGGCGCGGGGGCTGGAGCGCCGGCGCCACCGCTCGCTGGCAGCGCACGTAGCGGGCAGCTCGCTGAGCGCGGCGGGCGCCGCGGCCGCCATCGTGGGGCTGGCGCTCAGCCCGGTCACCCTAGGCGCCTCGCTGGTGGCGTCGGCCGTGGGCCTGGGGGTGGCCACCGCCGGAGGAGCCGTCACCATCACGTCCGACCTCGCGCTCGTCCTCTGCAACTCCCGGGCGGTGCGGCGCGTGCAGGAGATCACGGCCACCTGCCAGGACCACATGCGCGACCTCCTGAGCTGCCTCGAGTGCTTCTGCCGCTGGCAGGGCTGCGGAGACACCCAGCTGCTGCAGAGCGGCAGGAACGCGTCCGTGGCTCTGTACAACTCTGTCTACTTTATGGTCTTCTTCGGCTCCCGGGGCTTCCTCATCCCCAGGTGCGCCGAGGGGGCCACCAAGGTCAGCCAGGCCGTGCTGCAGGCCAAGGTCCAGAAACTGGCCGAAAGCCTGGAGTCCTGCACCGGGGCCCTGGACGAGCTCACCGCGCAGCTGGAGGCCCGGGCCCAGCTCTGCGCCAAGTGCAGCCGTGGCCACGACCTCGGGGCCTCTGCTGACCAGCGCGCGGCGTTGTTTTTCTGAGAACATCTTTTCCTCCCAAGACCACGGCCAGAAATCATCCCCAGGGGCCGCCCCGGATTTGTAGCTCCCTCAGGACAACCCCAAGTTGGGCGCGGAGCTGAGTGGAAAGGATGAGAAAAACTGCTTGGAGAGGATGAGTCCTCACGGCCTTTCTTCAAACTCCACATCCCGCCTGGACTTGAGCGCCAGGGACTCGGCCTCGTTGATCCTACTGGAGCGTGTGACCTGGAACCTTTTTCCTTTGTCAAAACCCGCTTGGCTTCACTGTCTTTCAAAATTAGTGTCCTGTCCTAGTTCCACCAGGCGCCGAGGTCCTCACAATACCCGGGGAAAACCCACTTGCCTTAACACGGGGGAAATTTTTTAGAAAACAGACTTGTGAATTCAGCCCCGGATTTGTAAAATCAGAAACTTTGGATGTAGGGCCCAGCACCTTATGTTTAAACGGACCCTCCAGGCGATTCTGATGCACACTGAAGTTTGAAAAACACTGCAGCAAATGTTAATTTCTGATTCCCTCCATGAGACTTGTCAGTAGGGGCTGTAGAGAGTTGAGAATCCTTCCCAGAAGGTCAGGGACAGACTGTCCCAGGAGCACAAGGAAGAATGTAGGAGGAGGCTTGTGCTCCAGCCAGCGTGTCCTGGGGTCATTTCTGACCATGTGAACTGAGATGTAACACAGTACGCCCGTTAGAGGGCAGTGCTGCCCACTCATTGTGGAACCTGGTACCGCAAGGAATGTGAATTTACCAGAAACTGATTTTTCTCTATTACCTTCCCTGAAAACTCCAGATGATCTATTTTTAATTTATTTTAAGTTTTTAATTTAATCACTATTATTTTCATTTAATTTTATTTATCACTACATTTAGGAAATAATAAGATTAGCATGTTTCTGAATAGGAGACTAATGAAGCTCTTTTGAAGAGATGAGGTGGAGTCTGATTTTCTGAAGAGTCTTTCTCCTTCAGAGAGGACTTTTTCTCTAGTGTTTTAATGAGCTTTTTAAGTAAGTGTGAGAGTCCTGCACAGAGAGACCAGGAGCTGATTTTTTGATTCTATAAATCGAGACTTGATGATACAGCATATTTATCCTGCAGGTCCTTCTCCAGAAGGTAACACTTGGCCTGAGAAGAGAGTCTGTCTAGTTGAGAAAAAGAAAAGTCAGAGACAAACGAAAGAAACTCACAGACCTTGAGAATCTGTTATCCCGTGAAGTTCTATCTTATGGGTGACAGAGAAGATTGCTTGTGTCACGGTGGTGCTGTGCCATTTTGGGGACTGTAAGAAACCTGCCAGCTACATCTGAGAAAGTACTTAGAATTTCCTCAATTTCCATTCCTTCAATTATGACGTTGAAAAATCAGTTGGAAAGACTTTGGAAACCCGTGTAAAAGCCTCATCTGCCTTGTGGCATGACTTAGTAGGCTGTGTACGTCTGCCGTGTCTACCCTCACCCCAGTTGTGGCTGTGTGTCGAGGAAGTTTAATTTTAGCACTAGGGGAGGAGTTGGTGGTTCTATATTTTTACTTTTCCCATAAATAGCAATTTGCCTGTTTCCTGGTTTATTTTAAGATTGACATTGGCTTTTTTTTTTTTTTTTTTTGAGACAGGGTCTCCCTTTATGGTTCAGGCTGGCCCTGAGCTCAGCCTCCAACTCACATCACAGCAATCCTCCGGCCTCTGCCTCCCGAGTGCTGAGATTACAGGTGTGATCCACCACGCCCGGCACTGTGGTATGTGGTTCTGATTGCTGCTGGGTGTGAGTCTCCATGCTCAGTATTGTATGTGGTTGCTGGGGATCGAACCCGGGTCCTTGCGCTTGCAAGACAGGTGTTGGAACCACTGAGCTATATCCCCGGCCCGACATCGGCATCTTTTAAAACTGCTGTTATTCTGGATTGCTTTGTATAGATACCTCTAAAAAGTACCAGAAGGTATTATGGCAAAAATATATAACTACTCCTTAACCCCATCAAATGAGGCTTTAATAATTTATTAATACATGAGCTTGAGTTACATTTTTCCAACACTTGCCCTATTCCCTAGAAATACATAGGGCATTTGGGAGGCAGCAGTGCCAGCAACAGAAAACCTCTCTAGTGGCTTGATTATTCTGAGACTATCAAAATGGCTCACTTTATCTCTATGGAAGAAGAGTGTTTGCTTTGGGAACCATAGTTGCGTGTGTAGAAATTCAGTAAATGCATTTGAGTAATTTAATTAATGGCGTGATTATTAATATGTTGATAATGAAAAATCTTACATCCTCTCATGTGTCTATGAAAAGGGAATCCTCAAACAGGATTCAGTCAAATTCAGTTAAATTAATCCTAGTGACAAATATTACCTTCTTTCATGGGAATGCAAATAAGGGCTTTCTTAGGTTTTTTTTTTTTTTTTTTTTTTTTAGGTTTTTTGAGACAGGGTCTCGCTTTGTGGTTCAGGCTGGCCCTGAGCTCAGCCTCCAACTCACTTCACAGCAATCCTCCTGCCTCTGCCTCCCGAGTGCTGGGATTACAGGCGTGAGCCACCACGCCCGGCACTGTGGTATGTGGTACTGGTTGCTGCTGGGTGTGGGTCTCCACACCCAGTATTGTTATGTGGTTACCGGGGAATCGAACCCGGGTCCTTGCGCTTGCAAGACTGGAGCTGGAACCACTGAGCTAACTCCCCGGCCCAAATAAGGGCTTTCTTATGGTCTTTGTTTTATAAACAAATAGGCTGAAACGATATGGTGCAAGGGGAGAAGTGAAAGAAGGCACTTGTAAGTGTGCTTTACAAAAATGTCAGGGTTTGAAAAATACACATATTCATACTAAATGTTGAAGCAGTTCTCTGTTCATTTCTTGGTTTTATAGTCCGTCGTTTGCATTATTTTGTTTCACAATAAAGGCGACTCATTTATTTCTGCATTTCAAAGGTTTACTAAAACTACATTCTGCTCCATTAAAAAATAATCCTTAGCAAACATTCCACTTTGATGCACTTGCTTTGAGGTGCCTGTCATTTCTAACATGGTAAATGCCAAGGCTGAAAGTATTTACTGGGAGGAAAAAAACAAAGGGCCAGGAGAGTGTAGAAACTACTCTAGATCAGATATGTCAAACAATCCAGTCAACTTGATACATTTCTCATTCAATAGCTTGCTGTGGAAAGAAAGTGGAGGAAATTGAGACGTTGAGATAAAGACATTGTGCAGAGGTAAGTGGGGATACAGTTAAAAGTAGGAACTTTTGAATTCATTTTTTTCCCACTGAAGCAAAATTACTTGTTTTCCTTTATTGAAGTAAAATGCTCATGTTTCAAACATTTTGATCTCTGTATAAATTATGTAGTCTCATGTTTGCCCATGTATGAATTAGTAGCTTTGTCAGAGGCCAGAAATTCACTCATTTTTACTTAGAACATTTGATATCCAATTGTATGAATCAATTTTTAAGGTAATCAATTGATATATAGGGGATCCTTTATTATCTAGAAAGCAGACTTCTAGCACTTACAGAAACTTTGAGTGTGATTACAACCTGGGAAATAATCCAAAGGAAACCTAGAATCAGTCAAATTAGCCTTCACAGCATTCAAACCCTAGAGAGAAGCAAGTAGGGACCCTGAGGGACAACATCCATTTCAGGAAGCCAAAACTTGGCAGAAATCTCCTGGGAACTTCATCTTTTAAAGTCTCCAATATTGAGCCGGAGATTTAGCTCAGTGGTTCCGGGTTCCAGCGCCTGTCTTGCCCGTGCAAAGGCCCGGGTTCAATCCCCAGTAACCACATACTCATGCCCAGCCACAATCAGTTCCACATCCCACAGTGCCGGGTGTGGTGGTTCACGCCTGTAATCCTAGCACTCGGGAGGCAGAGGCAGGAGGATTGCTGTGATATGAGTTGGAGGCTGAGCTCAGAGCAAGCCTGAACCACAAAGCGAGACCCTGTCTCAAAAACCCTGAAAAAAAAAAAAAAGTCTCTAATATTAGCCATGCAAAGTACCCTGGGAAATGTAGTTTTTAAAGCTGAGGATAATTATACTGTCAGTTCTGTTGCTAAGGAAGAAACATAGGTGGCCATTGGGATGGGGGTGTTTATTCAGCACCCTTAACCCAAGCCTGTGGTGGTCGCTGCAGGCAGCTGGGGACTACTGCTCCCAAAGCCAGCATCTGCATCTAGAACTGTTCCTATGTCACCCTACTCATGACAGCACAGCTAAAACGAGACTAGCAGTAGGCCCTTCACCACCACAAGTGGGGATCCTATCTTTGCTGGAGCATATGGAACTCCTGTAGTAACAAGCATTCTTTTAGTTAAGTGCAATAAATTCATGGAGCTGACGGGTTGGGATGTTACTTTTGCTCCTGGCAAACTCATAAAAAGGGAAGTCAACGCTGCAGAGGCCTGGAGTAGTACAAGGAGCCATAAAATCTGGAAACAATCTTTCAATAGCCTGATGGTTGTCAGGGGGAAAGAAATAGTGCTGCTCAATCGAGACCCATATGGGGGCCAGGAATGTGTATGGGGATCCTCAGCACTGTGCCTGGTGCAGAGTGGAGAGAATGACCTCCGTCGTGGTCAAGTCTGTGCGGATAAAGATTCTCTGGCAGAAGCTATGACTGTAGAGTGTGACGTTTAATCTTGCTTTGTGTGCATTTCCGGTGTGACCCGGAAGTATGTGTGCTAGCTTCCCCTGGTCTGTCCCAGAGCTTTAGCCAAGATCACGGCCAAGGTCTCCTCTTCCCTTCTGCAGAGGAACAGACTCTGACCATATCCAGTTGCTAAACTGACAGAACCGTAACTGCAAGAAGGTTTTGTGTAGAGAAAGAGAGGGGTTATCTCTTGCTTTGTCTGTGGATGATTTATTTTCAACCTTGCCCTCTAAGATTCTGTGTAATAAACACTATTGGTTAGCCTTTGTTCTGATTTCTCTATAGTATGTGACATTGTTGACTATACTTTTTTTTTCTCTCTGAAGATTGAACCCAGGGAGTGCTAGGCTATTTATTTTGATACAGGGTCTTGCTAAGTCCCTAGGTTACTCAGAAGGGCATGAGTTCTCGATCCTCCTGCCTCAGCCTCTTAAGTAGCTGAGATTGCAAGTGTAAGCCCCTAGCTGACTACCTACTAAAGCCCTTGTCTGTCTTGTGGTTTATGACACTGGTTTTGTCTTTCTGACTTACTTTCCTTGGGAGCTTTTCTTTTTCCTCCATTACTGAAGTTCAAATATTCCCGGGCCTCAGACACAGGCTCCTCCCCTTCACCCCGCCATGCAGTCCTCTTGAGCATGCTCACTTCCGGGTCTCCTGCCTGTCCTAGGTTGGATGTTGGGAGGGACAGGTCTAGCCTAAACGATTCTCTTGTGTCAGTATGAAGTTGGTGGGTCCTAGGAGAGATAAAGACAAGTGAAATCATTGAATAAAAGAGAATGGACAAAAAAAAAAAAAAATCTAGCTGTTTCTACTACCCTTAATTTCATCCAGGTATGGTCTTGGTCTAATCTGAATGGCTAAGGGCAACATGTTTGTATCTATCATGTCTCATTTAATAATCTTCTCATCCAGTTCTCAATAATACTGCATGAACCAGCTTACAAGCATGAACTTGACTAAAGTGTGATAAAGATGAAGAATAGAGAGACACGAAACCCAGGTTAAACGTGAGGAGCCAGAGGGCTCAGATCTCCCTTCCACACAGAGCCCCAGTGATGGCACACCTGGGCTTTACTCACTCGGACTCGGGCACAAGCAGTTAGAGGCCACAGGATTCACCTGTTTCCCCCCTCCACGGCGCTTCACCAGGTAAACAACTTCGTCTCCGGTGTTTTGACTTTTCCCTGCAGAGTCAGCGCAATTGCCCCCCTCTTCCTCCTCAGTGCTCACTGAGGGGACCAATTAGGTCTCCTCTTCCCATCTGTTCTCCACATAATACCTTTTATTAAAGATAGTTGTGCCTACCGCAAACCCTGGCGGAAAGAAGTTGAGATACCACGAGATACAGAAATACCACTGAGTCTCCCTGCAGTGTCTGTGCCCCCGCTGCAGGAAACCCCCATGAGCCCTGTGAGTGAGTAAATGAATGAGTCTTGTCATCCTCATGGAGATGCTGGCGCTGCTCCACCCAGCCCATGCCCTTCAGCCTCTGGCCAAGGCAACGCCAGCAGCTCAGTTGTCTGCCTGAAAACCCTCCCCATCGTAACCTTCCCCTTTCTTACATCTCCGATACACCAGTGGCAACTAGATCTCCATTAA
This sequence comes from Petromus typicus, assembly GCA_004026965.1. Lineage (NCBI taxonomy): Eukaryota > Metazoa > Chordata > Mammalia > Rodentia > Petromuridae > Petromus > Petromus typicus. Next base: position 10,832 of record PVIR01012493.1, read on the forward strand.
ATCTCTTCACCGTCTATCTTTTTTTTTTTTAGGTTTTTTTTTTTTTTTTTTTTGAGCCAGGATCTCGCTTTGTAGTTCAGGCTGGCCCTGAGCTCAGCCTCAAACTCACATCACAGCAATCCTCCTGCCTCTGCCTCCCGAGTGCTGGGATTACAGGCGTGAGCCACCATGCCTGGCACTGTGGTCTGTGGTACTGGTTGCCGGTGGGCGTGAGTCTCCACGCCCTGCACTGTTGTATGTGGTTACCAGGGATCAAACCCGGGCCCTTGTGCTTGCAAGACAGGTGCCGGAACCACTGCGCTAAATCCCTGGCCCATATTTTTGTCAACATTTAGACATCAAATGTATTACACCAAAATCTAACACTTCTGTGTTAAAGTGTGGTGGAGCTCCTGTGCTATAGCCACTGGGTATTTTGCTGTGGCAACAGGAGCTGGGTTGCCAAGGAATTTCATAAACACCTCCATGCCTACGAATGTGTTTTTTAAAAAACGTTGTGCATGACTTTTAAAAATGGAATATGAAGCCACCAGGAAATGAGTCAAAGCTGCCTTTTCCTCTACGACCCAGTCCATAGATGAAGTGACCTCGAAACCTTAGGCTTTGTGGCTGTACGCATGCGGCTGTCACATAATCTTTGAATTTCCTGCTTCTTTTTTGACTGCTAGGTTTGACTCATTCTTTATGTATTTTATTTATATCCTAGAACATCATTTGTCCTCCTGACTGTAATTTTCAGTTTGAGATGTCAGATTTTGGGGGGTACAAAGTACAAAAGTCTTTTATCCTAAAGTCCCAAGAACAGAACGGATCGAGGTGTGCAGGGGACCAAATGGCAGGCTTCACAGATGACTTGGCTTTGCTGCCACATTCCCGTTCTGGTCACACCGACCTGCTCCGAGCAACATGAAGCGGGGTGTCCTCCCTTCTCCTGAACATGGCTGTAGCTGATTAAAAACCACACAGTAATCTTGGCCTCTATTTTTTTTTCCAGATTCATAAACTACCTTTGGTTTACATAATTACTAATAAATAGGCTCTGGGGATTTCCTCGTGTTAAGCACACTCACAGGAGACATTTATAAACTGGGCCTCATCAATTCACTGGACAAATAATTTGCTGAATGCTTATGCTGTGCTTGGCCTACAGTCTGGTGGGACATTAGACGATAATGACGTTTTTCTAGTGCTATGGTGACAGTGATGGAAAAGGAAGAAACATAGAAAGACTCAACTTTAGAACTTTATTCTAGGGACAGTGGGCCTCTCCAACCCAACTTCTCCTCGGCTCCAAAATACCATCATCTGCTTGAAAAGCTGCTGTTCTGCTCCCTATGAACCCCGTTCTCCATCACAGCCGAGAGATCTTTTCAGTCGCCCTCTCCACTGATCTCTTCAATGGCTTCCCATTGTCCTGATAATAAAATTCTAAACTTCCAGAACCTTAATTTGAACTACCATCTCCTAACATATCTAGCTTCGTACCCAAACTTCGAAGCTTCTCTGGAGTCACCATCTAAAATTTTCTGTAATTTTTACGTGAACCTGGAAGGTTCTTTCTGTCTGGTAACCACGCCCACATCCCCACACAGCTGGTAAGTGCGGCTTAGCTTTCGGGTCTCTGTTTAACGTTGCAGGAGAGTCGTCCACGACTTGGGGAGTTGGGGTAGCACCCTGCTATCCTCCTGGTTTCACTTGTAGTACTTGTTTGCAGCTGTCATGCAGCTCGTCACAATCTGCGATGATCTACAATCATTTGTTGATTGTCTTTCTTCTCTCGAAGACAGTAGAGAATGCCGTCCTGCGGCATTCTCAACTCCTATTTTTGAATAATTGAATAAATACCATTGTGAAATGGATTCATTTAACTTTCTACAGCTAGAAAAACGGGGAATATTACGGGAAGACAGGTAGAGAAAACCACCTGGAAAGGAGCTCAAGAGCGGGCCCCGGCCCAGGCCACTTCTAAACAGCTCTATTCTACGGATGAATAAATTATATTTCCACAAGGCCACCCTCGCCCGCTGGCTGGTGCCGACACTATATAACCTGCAGGGGGCGCTCGAAACACAAAGCCAGGAGAGAACTGGAACTACATTTCCCAGCATCCCGCGCGCAGCGACTCAGTTCCGGAACCCAAGGCCAACATGGCGGCGCCTGAGGAACACGACTCTGTCCCTGAAGAGCCCCAGTGCGCGGTGGAGAAGGAAGAAACTAAGACGTTTAAAGACCTGGTGAGAATGAGTGATGACGATATCTCTTTTGGAGTGCTAGCGGTAAGCTCCGGGAGGGCACAGGCCCTCCCTGTGTACCAGAGCATCTTCAGGCCTCCTGTAGGTCTCCCCAGTTTCTCCGCTCGGAGTGCTCTCAGAATTTGGCTGTAAGGCTGCTGAACCCGTTTGCCTTTTTCTCCACTTGAGTGGGGCGACGTTTGGTGTCTAGAATGTTGCATGAATCAATCCTTTTATAGCCGGAGCTTTGGAGTCAGATGAACCAACCGGGTCTGAATTCTGACCCCGCCAAGTTGTTACCTGTCTCTGCCTCAGTTTCAACATGTGTGCGTTGGGGCGATGGTAACTACTTACCTCGCAGAACCTTGAGGATTAAATGAGATAACAGACGTGGAACATTTTGGGTTTGTCTCTGATGAGTGAAAAGAATTCAGTTCTATAAAATAAAGGACAGGATTTACTGTGCTCGATGCATACCTGTTAAATCAAGTATAAGGGCTCTGCAGGTGACCTGCAGAACAGCACATATCAAGTCAGTTGAAAAGGAGAGAGACTAAAGAGGCTGAGGCGGGAGGAACTCTAGATTCAAGGCCAGCCTGGGGTACACGCTGAGTTGAAAGCCAGCTGGATTCACAGCACAACACTATCTCAAAAACTAAGTCGTCCCCCAGCCACCACTGGGGAGACGGTGATGTGCTGAGTTATATTTTTCTTAATTCTTAGGGTGTGACGGATGTATTATGTGAAGCTTGTGACCAGTTGGGATGGACAAAGCCCACCAAGATCCAGATCGAAGCTATTCCTATGGCATTACAAGGTAAGCTGAAGTTAAATATGTGACCTGGTGAGGTCATGGGGCCAGGTTATGAACTTGAAGCCAGGTAGAGGAATTTGATCTTTGTTCCAGAAGCTATGGAACACCTTTAGGGCTGATGTTTTAGTGGGAGAATGAGATCACTGAGAATTGTATTCTTGGAATATTAATCTCAGCTCTGTAAAATCATTCAGAAACAAGCTGGAGTCTGGGAAACCAATTAAGAGGTCTTTGCAACAATTCTGGCCATAGTTAATGGGCAGTGTGGTACTAGTGAGAATGAAAATGAATGATGATAGAAAAAGAAGGATCATGATTTTGTATCCATTTCAGGCAAATAGAAGGTAAAAGGAGGGAAAACTAAGGTTATTACAAAATATCTAGGCGGTGAGTTTAAAACTTAGGTGTCTGATATAAAATGTGAACAGGAGGAAAAATAATTTCAAGAGTGAATTCAGTTGGAAGTAATTAATTTCAGTTCTAGTGGAATAAAGTTGACCAGTGCATCGTTTTTTATATTGCACTTTATTTTATTTTAATTTCAAGACAGGATCTTACTGTATTCCAGGCTGGCCTTGAATTCAAGGTCTTCCTGCTTCAGCCTCAGGAGGGACTGGGATTACAAGTGTGTCTCACCATGCCTGGTTTTAAATAATCTGAACAGGTTTTTCTTGTTGCATTTAATTAACATTTAAGTTTTCCGTCGGGATCATTTGTGGTCTCAGTGTCTACAAAATTAGTAAGCCCTGGCTGTCCAGTCTCCTGAAAGCTTATGGATATACTGAAAAAGGGAATTATTACTTTTAGGGAATGACATTGAGGCTCAGAAGACTGAGTCTCATTGCCAGGGTTAGAGTGTGAACATAGAATCTTGTCACTCAAAACCCAGTGCCCAAGGCCCTGTGTCACAGAGTGTCATTATGAACCATCATCTTTTGATGGTTTGTGAGGATGATTTCCTTCCCATTGTGTTTATTTTCATTCCAGAGAACACTCAGAGTTGTCCTCTGAATTTTTCATTTTCTTGAGGCTCCCTATGTGAGCGCCTTTGTTCTGGGTCAGAAGCATGCAGGCTACAGCAGAATTGTTTGTTTGTTTGTTTGTTTGTTTTTGAGACAGGATCTCGCTTTTTTGTGGTTCAGGCTGGCCCTGAGCTCAACCTTAAACTCACATCACAGTAATCCTCCTGCCTCTGCCACCCTTGTGCTGGGATTACAGGCGTGAGCCACCACGCCTGGCACTGTGGTATGTGGCGCTGATTGCTGCTGGGCTCCATGCCCAGTACCGTTACGTGGTTACTGGGGGATCCAACCCGGGCCCTTGTGCTTGCAAGACAGGCGCCGGAACCACTGAGCTAAATCCCTGGTCCCCCCAGAATTTATTGTTTTCATGGAATTGATGCGTTCTAGTGCTTGCAGCACAGATACTATCACTGAAGAGGCTTAGGGGTTTTGAGAGCAAGAAGGGTGTGATACAGAGACATTGATCAGTTCAAGAAACCAAGGTTGCTCTGGGCAAATCATAAGGGAAGCTGTACAGACCACAGCTGTTGCAGCAGGCGTTGCTGAATTGCCCAGAACTCAAGCAAGTTAACCGCCTTTAGATCCTAAGTCTTTTTTATGTTCTAAAATTTCTTTTTCTCTCTTTTTTTGTTTTTTTTTTGGATCAAACTTGATCTTGCCCTTGCCAGGCAGGCGCTGGAACAACTGAGCTAAATCTCTGCCCTTGTACTCAGTTTTCACGATCTCCTTTGACAAAAAAGGAAGACATCATGTTGCTCCCCAGTGCCCTTCAAGGTATCTTATGGCACACCAGTGACAAAGGCAGGAGCCTTAAAGAGTTAGGGAATGAAAAACTTGGGAAATCATTGATCATTATTTCTCAAATAATTCACTCTCACTTACCCTACAGTCAAGAGGACATTAAAATCAGTAGGTGAGTCACAAGTATTATCCCTGGATTGTCATTTGTTTCTGTAATCTTTACAGAATTATTCCATTGCCTGATATCATTTGTATTTCACACCTATGCATAAAGGAGTAACTGAAAGATACAGTGGATGTTTAAATTACATATATATTAAAAAAAAAAACCATGAATAGAGATTTAGCTCAGTGGTTCTGGCACCTGCCTTGCAAGCACAGGGTCATGAGTTCGATCCCCAGGACCAAAACAAAAACAGCGCTCATAGTAAGAGACACTGCTAAGAATGCACTGCTAGTGGGAAGGCCTGGCTATAGGCTATACGTTAGCCTGCATTTTTCTCTTTATTTCTCTCTAGAATTATTGTGGGAACTATAAGTTCTCTGGGTCCAAAACAGCCATTATATTACTCCCCACAACTACTTTTCTATAGTTTCTAACTCAGGTTTTTGAGTCCCCCATACTAAAAATTTGTGTGTTACTCACATTTTCTTTTTTGTTTTTGTTTTTGAAGTGGGTCTCACTACACTGCCCAGGCTGTCTTTGCACTCTGAGGCTCAAGCAGTCCTCCTATCTCAGCCTCTTGAGTGGCTAGGAGTATAGGTGTGCACCATTGCACCCAATTCCGTTTGTTAACTTCTTAAATATGCTTCCTCCTGACTTTACTGCCTTGGCTATTTCAGACCACCGTCGTATCTACATCCTGGTAGGCATCCTAGTTGAACTCTTGTTTTTCCTGTTTGAGTCATTTCTAGTGTAAGGGGCAGACATGTTCCAGTTGCTTCCAGGAGAAGGAGGCTAGAGAACTTAAGAACTGCTTTCAATACCTATACAATCACACAGCAGCGTGAACAGCTACTGTGGAGGAAGTTGTCATTTTTAGTGCATATCGTCCTTATGGGCTGTGACCAGCCTAGAAATAGTATTGGCGTGGAGTTAATTTCCCAAGTCATAGCTTAAGCACTGATCACACACCATGGTAACTGTTCTTAAAAGGAATTATTTATGACATTCTTGCAAGCTGAGTAGTAGAAAGGGCATGTTCTCTAGCTCATTGGGCCTCCATAGTTGTCAACCCTAGAGTACATCTTCCTGAAGGACAAGATTGAAGCTGAACATGGGGGCTTATGTCAGTAGTCCCAGTCGCTTGGGAGCTAAGTCAGGATTCCAAGTGGGACACCAACCTTGGCTTTGAATAAAGTAAGGGATGAGGATGTGGGTCAGTGGTAGAGTACCTGCTGAGCATGAGCAAGATCCTAGGTTTGATTCTCAGCACCACAAAAACAAAACCACTGGGTATGAAATTCCCTGCTTATCAAAACTCTGGCATCACTTCTGAGCTTCCTGTCTAGCCTCATTCTCCTGCTTCCCTATAACCTGTGCCTGGCCACATTGCATTTCTCTTTGCACACTGTGTTTGTAAAGCATCATCCTTTATCCTCATGCCCTTCCCTTGCTTATTTCCACGTATAACCCACAACACACACACACACACACACACACCCCTGGGCATGTTCCCTTCCTTGTGTTCTGCTGTGTCCTGTAGGAGCCTGTATTAAAACCTGATCATACTGTAATCTGCTTGTGCATTTGTCTATTCACTGTCACATTTTCAGTCTGTCTAGAACAGAAGCATTATCTTCTCTCTCTATTCAGTTTTCCTCACTCCCTGATTCATCAAATATTTCTTCAGCAGCTACTTTATACCCAGTGTCATATTGTTAAAGAGCTCAGAGCT